>CAUYQV010057741.1:0-16182 GCA_963574575.1 Galagoides demidoff
GATGGAGCCTCAAGCTATCCCCTTGGGTAGAGTGCCATAGCATCACAGCTCATAGCAACCTCCAACTCCTGGGCTCAAGCAAGTCTCCTGCCTCCACCTCCCAAGTAGCTGGGACCACAGGCGCCTGCCACAACACCCGGCCATTTTTTGGTTGCAGCCATCATTGTTGTTTGGCGGGCCTGGGCTGGGGATTGGAACCCGCCACCTTAGGTGTACATGGCTGGCGCCTTAGCTGATTGAGCCACAGGCACCGAGCCACTATGTTCTTTTTTTAAATTCTTTTTTTTTTTTTGATCAACATAATTTAAGCATGTCATGGAAGTTTAACTATATGTTCAAGTGTGCCAGGAGATAGAAAAGGTTGAAAACCACTGTGCTAGAAGATGTGGATGTGACTTAGATTCTGTGAATCAGGTGCATTTGAGGGGCTTGAGAGGAAAGGTAGATAGGAATTCTGCTGCTTCTGCCAGTAAGTAAGGTCAACAATCTAGGTTGTTGGGTTTCCGGGGAGAAGGAGGTGCCACAGTGTTTTGCACTAGGCATCGTTAGGGGGACAAGAGACAAAGGTCTGGGAATCCATGTTATTTTTATTTATTTTTTTGAGACACAGTCTCACTATGTCACCCTCGGTAGAGTGTGGTGGCGTCACAGCTCACAGCAACCTCTAACTCTCGGGCTTAAGCAATTCTCTTGCCTCAGCCTCCCGAGTAGTGGGATCCACGTTTTGTGTGGGTGGCTCTAGCAGAAGGTTCAGTTACAGTAGCTTCCTGATCTCCAGATCCCAGTCAAGGCAAGATGTTCCCGAAGTCAGTGGTTCCAGGGGTGACCTCTTGAAATCCCATCTTCCCATTGTGCGAGTGGATGCAGCTCCCCTATCTGCTGTGACTTTTGAGTCATTCATGAAGGCTCAGTCTAGAGCAGCAGTTCTCAACCTGTGGGTTGTGACGCCTTTTTAACAATGAAATTACATTGAGGCATTAGGAATGTTGAGAACCACTGTCTGGAGCAGGCTCTTCCAGTGCTTTCAACAATGTATGTAAGTGCACTCCTGGTCTAGATGAAAGATCTGAAGGCAACACGAACTTTTTCTGGGCCAGATCAAGGAGTTAAGGAGAGGGTGATATCATCCATGATTTTCAGGAAGCCTGGTAATTAACAATGATGGTGATGCCGTTCATATCAAACACCATTTCAAGCCAGGTGTGGTGGCTCATGTCTATAATCTAGTGACTCCGGAAACTGAGGCTGGAGGATCACTCGAGGGCAGGAGATTGAGATCAGTCTAAGCAACATAACAAGACCCTATCTCTAAAAAATATAAGAAAAATTAGGTGGGTGTGGTGGCACATGCCTGTAGTCCCAGATACTCAGGAGGCTGAAGTGGGAAAATTGCTCGAACCCAGGAGTTCAAGGTTGCAGTGAGCTGTGATCATGCCACTGCACTCTAGCCTTGGTAAGACCAAAAAAACACACCATTTTCATCTCTAGCACACTTGGTGCTTTTAAAACTCTGCAACATTGGACAGCGCCCGTGGCTCAAAAGGGTAGGGTGCTGGCCCCATATGCCAGAGGTGGTGGGGTTCAAACCCAGCCCTGGCCAAAAAAAAACAAAAACAAAATTCTGCTACATTTCCATTTTATTCCTTTCTGTTCAGAATATGAACAACAGATCATTCTTCCCACAGAAAGTAGGTTTCAAAGGTTTTTATTGACTATTTTATCTCTTTCCTAAAATATTATCTGAGTATCATAGATTCAAACATTTATATTTGGAGCACTTAAAATGTGTACCGAAGAGACAACTGATGAGTCATCTTTCTGTTCATAATAGTGCCCAAATTAACATTTTTTAAAAAGTAGCTAAAAAATACTGTTTTGAAATGGTCAACATGTCCGTTTTGTGCTGAAATTTGTCTACAAACTAAGCATTTTGGTATGAAAATTAGAACATGCAAAGACCAGCTGACCATTTCAGAAATCTTATGTGTATATTTATAACATTTTAATAGCTTTTCTATTTATAAAACACAGCTATTTTACTAGCTATTCATTATTTCCTTGCCAGTTCTATTTGGTCCTTGTAAAGATATGTGGAAAAATATATCCCCTTGGTCCTGGCCAACAATTTGTATGAGTAATAATAAAAATTTATTTAAAAAAGTACTTGCGCTCTCTCGCCCTCTCTCTCTCTCTCTCCCCTTTTCTCTTCTCTCCTCCTTAGTGCTGCTCTGCAGCATCCCTCCCCCACAATAAAGACTTTTCCTATAAGCAAAAAAAAAAAGTACTTGCATAGTATTCTGAGTTTAGCATGTTATTAGAAAGGTTGCCTATTAGATTTTTTCCCCTGAGATTTGTTCTTTCAGAAAATGCTAGAAACTCAATACTTCAACTCTTTTTTTTTTTTTTTGGAGTAAGAAATACAAGAGACAAATTGGCAGAAATACATAGGTAGGGGAGTGGGTGCAGGAGTAGGCAAAGACCTCAGACCACAATGTAGGCCTCGAATCCTCCCATTATTTCAGACAGCAGCAGCAGTGGCCAATAGAGCTATGGAGTAAGCAGGGATCACTTCATGAGAGACTTTAGGACTGTGAACAGTTGGCTTTTAAAAAGGGTAGGGAGGCTGGATGTGGGGGCTCATACCTGTAATCCCAGCACTCTGGGAGGCCCAGGTGGGTGGATCGGTAGAGCTCAGGCGTTCGAGACCAGCCTGTGCAAGAGTGAGATACCGTCTCTAAAATAGCCAGGCATTGTGGTGGGCACCTTTAGTTCCCAGCTACTCAGGAGGCAGAGGCAGGAGAATCACTTGAGCTCTAGAGTTTGAGGCTGCTGTGAGCTGTGACGCCAGGGCACTAAACCCTGGGTGACAAAGTGAGACTGTCTCAAAAAAAAAAAAAAGGGTAGAGATCTCGCTAACTAAAAAGGATGTGGGACAGAGGTATGAGGAAAACAGAATTCAACAGCTTGCAACTACTGGCCAGAACACACAGGGTAGGGGAGGTAACAGATGACCCTAGGTTCACAGCCACACAGAAGTGAAAGCTCACTTGCCATTGTTATTATTACGTCCAGTAAGAATGGAAATTATGCGGTTGGTGTGTATCTGTGACAAAATGAAAGAACACCAGGGGATTTTTCAAGTTAAATTTATTCATATTTTAAAATTCTGAGGCACATTCTTTTTAAGAGATAAAATGCTACTTGTTTTATAAAATCATGCAGACAGACCTCAGTTCGGGTTTCCCTGGAGGCAGACCCTATGATGAGGATTTGGATACCAGCAGTTTATCTGGGAGGTGAAGGGGACTCCAGTAAGAATATGGAATGTCACCAAGCCAGCTGCCACAGTGACTGAGAGCAGCTTAATCTTGAGGAAGCCCTGGAGACTATAAATGCACTCAATAGCACACTTGAGGCAGGAGGGGTCTGGGCCCCATTTACAGACTGTCATTGGACGCTGCTTCTTGGGGGGGTGCTTCCCTGGCACTCCTGGCTGCCACACACTTGGGCAATGTTGGTCTTTGACAAAAGCCCCTGGATGTACGGCCTGAGGGAACTGGGCACTGAACGTGGCCTTGTGAGTAATTTTATTTTTACTGCTCTTACACTGGGAAAATGATGTTAGTTGTGGATGTTGGTCCCCCACTTATCTTTTCCAATTCTTCCCTAATTAAGTCCCAAACCTCAAAGTCTGGGACACTGACACTCCCCCAGCCAGAGGTAGCAAATCCCCGTCAGCCATCTGGAGGGGCAAGGATGATTCCAGGACTAGCAGGAGAACACTGCGGGGAGTCCTTCCCAGCTTTCACATCCAACAGGGGCCTCCAGATTCCTGGCTTTGGGCTCTCTTTTCTGCTGTCATCTCTTGGAAAAGCAATTCCACTCAGGGAGGAAGAGGAATCACTGGATAGACACAGCTGGGACAGGATCTGCCTGTCCTCCGGGTGATGTGCTCCAGACTTCCATGCACCTCCCAGAGGCTGGCCAGTGTGAGCAGCAACTTCTGCAAAGGCCATCACCCATTCCTGGATTTGCAGCTGACAGATGTCATGAAGGATGTCACAGAATGGCTCCAAAATATTAACATATGAGAATATAAAGTAAAGTAACCAACATTCTTTTTGGAAAGAAAAGCTTTTGGGAGAGGTGGAGGAAGGGGAAGTGATTATGAAATTAAATAGTGATACAGTAATAACTTTATGAAACTCTGTATTTGTAAAACTGTTCTAAAGAAGTAGTTCATATTGCTCTAGCTTGCTTAGTATAATATTACCTTGTATAGAAACCTTATTAAAAAAAAAAAGACTCATGGCACTCAAGGCCACCTTTAGAGAAACAGTGAAGTTCCCCCTCAGTGGGGCGGATCCTGCCACCCTGGCTTCTCAAAGGCCTTGTCTTCTACAAATATCTCATACTAAAGACAAAAAAGTTTCAGCACTTATTGAACAATTACTAATATGTTAGAAACTTTAGTTCAATCTTAATAATTACTAAGACAGGCCAGGTACAGTGGCTTGTGCCTATAATCCTAATCCTAGCATTTAGGGACGCTAAAATGGGAGGGTAGCTTGAGGCCAGGAGTTTCAGACCAGCCTGAGCAAGTGTGGTGAGACCCTGTATCTACAAAACATGGAAAAACTAGCTTGGTGTGGCAACATATGCCTGTAATCCCACTACTCAGGAGGCTGAGGCATGAGGATCAATTAGTTCTAGGAGTATGAGGTTCCAATGAGCTACCATGACACCACTGACATCTGGCTTGAGCAACAGAGCAAGATTCTGTCTCAAAAGAAAAAAAAAATTGACTGAGACATCCTCATGAGTCAGGCATTATTCTCCCATTTAGGGATGGAAAAAATCCAGATGTGGAGAACACAATTTACCAAGCCTCTAATAATAATTAGAGGCAGGAGGGGTCTGGGCCCCCCCACTGCAACTTCAAACTCCTGGCATTAACTCTTCAGCATTTTCCTTTTTTTTTTTTTTTGAGACAGAGTCTTACTGTGGCCCTTGGTAGAGTGCCATGGCGTCACAACTCAACAGCAACCTCAAACTCTTGGGCTTAAACGATTCTCTTGCCTCAGCCTCCCAAGTGGCTGGGACTACAGGAGCCTGCCACAATGCCTGGCTATATTTTGTTGCAGTTGTCATTGTTGGTTGGTTGGCCTGGGCTGACTTTGAACCCGCCACCTTCGGTGTATGTGGCTGGCACTGTAACCACTGTGCTACAGGCTCTGAGCCTTCAGCATTTTTCTAATGCTTCCAATGTTAGCCCCTGTCTTCTGATCCTCTCTCTTTGATCTTTTGCCAGTTATCAAAAATCCAGTAATTCAAAAATGATTGTCAGTCTTAATTATTTTAGTGGTTTTTTTTGTTAACGTTTTGAGATGTCACCCAGGCTGGAGTGCAAATGGCATCATCATAGCCCACTGCAACTTCAAACTCCTGGGCTCAAGCAATCCTCCCAAGTGGCTGAGACTATAGGTGCACACTGCTACGCTTGGCTAATTTTTCTGTTTTTTTTGTTTTTTTTTTTTTTTTTGAGATGGTGGGGCTCTCACCATGTTGTGCAGGCTGGTCTGGAACTCTTAACCTCAGTCCTCCCACTTTGGCCTCCAACAGTGCTAGGATTATAGGCATACGTCACAACACCTGGCCTTTAGTGTATATTTTTAAACAGCAATTTTTTTTTTTATCTTTTGAACTTTATCAATCATGGTACTAATTTCTAGAATTACTTTTTAGCCAGGCGTTGTGATTGGCTGCTTATAGTCCTAGCTATTTGGGAGGCTGAGGCAAGAGAATAGCTTGAGCCCAAGAATTTGAGGTTGCTGTGAGCAATGATGCCACAGCACTCTATTGAGGGCAACAAAGTTAGGCTGTTTCTCAAAAAAAAAAATTACTGGCTTGGTGCCTGAGGCTCAATCGGCTAAGGCGCCAGCCATATACACCTAAGGTGGCGGGTTCGAATCCCCAGCCAGGGCCCGCCAAACAATGATGGCTGCAACCAAAAAATAGCCGGGCGTTGTGGCGGGCGCCTGTGGTCCCAGCTACTTGGGAGGCGGAGGCAGGAGACTCGCTTGAGCCCAGGAGTTGGAGATTGCTGTGAGCTGTGATGCCATGGCACTCCACCCAGGGGGACAGCTTGAGGCTCCGTCTCAAAAAAAAAAAAAATTACTTTTGATCTCAAAAACTGTCACCAAATTTATTGACATAAAAACACAAGAAAACATCAAGTTAAGAATTACTAAGAAAATTTTATTTGTAATAAACTTTAAATTGCTCCTGTGTTCAAATGCTGGTCTTATAATCTCCCACTTCTTCTAATGCCTTTAGAGGTCCTTCCCCCAAACAAGGAGGTGCCAAGGGGTGTGAAAAAATGACAGTCTAGACTCTACAGCATTTCTAAGTGGCCTTAAGTGTTCACTAAAATAAGATTTGCAGGGAGGGAGTGTGAGTAAAATTATTTGTTGAGAGTTAACTTATTAAAAAAATGCTTTTTATTTCAGGTTATTGGGCGGGTACAGTCAACCCACAATTTTTGAATTTGTTAGGCAGAGTTCCTCTTTTGGCTGTGTTCCGCACCTCAAAGGTGTGCCATACACCCCTACCCTGTGCCCTTCAAGTGAGAGCACCTCAATCCCCCCTCAACTTGAATGTGGGCATGTGTTAGATTGTCTACTGACTTCATAATAAAATCGAGTACACTGAATACTTGCTTTTCCATTCCTGTGATACTTTAGTAAGAAAAATGTGTTTTAACTCCATCCAGGTTAATACAAAAGATGTGAAGTCACCATCTTTTCTTACAGCTGAATAGTATTCCATGGTATACATATACTACAGCTTGTTAATCCATTCCTGAGTTGATGGGCATTTAGGTTGTTTCCACAACTTGGTGATTATAAATTGAGCTGTGATACACATTCTAGTATAAATGTCTTTATGATAAAATGATTTTAAAAATACATATTTTTGAAATCTGATCCAATAGCTATTTCATCATGCTTTTTAAAGTTCAATACACAAAACAGATGCAGGCCAATAATCAATTTCCATCAGTTAAAAAAATGAAGAATGCAAAGGGCTGAATTTGTTGGTGATTCTTAAAACTTACTTTAATATGCAATAATTTACTTGTATAAACTGTGCCATGTATGTGTGCAGGTTTAATTTAACTTTAATCTTGTGGGGGAGGGGGAGTTAGATGGCATCTGAAGCACTCCACCAGGCAGCTGGGCAGATGCTGGCAACTCTGCCATTGGAATCCAACTACAGGGCTCATCAGCACAAGGGCTGTTAGTAATTTTTACTGGTGAATGCAGCCTGAAAAGTGGTTACCTAGAAAGATTTTTAGAGGCAAAATGTATGAAATGTGAGGTGTAAGAATCTGACAGATCCTGAGAGCTACTGCCTTTTTTTTTGAGACAGGGTCTTGCTGACATCACCATAGCTCACTGCAACCTCCAACTCCTGGGCTTTAATGATCCTCCTGCCTCAGCCTCCCAAATTAACTAGGACTATAGGTGTATACTGCCACGCCCAGCTGATTTTTCTTTCTCTTTCTTTTTCAGATAGTTTCACTTTGGTGCTTTTGGTAGAGTGCTGTGGCAGCATAGCTCACAGCAACTACCTCAAACTCTTGGGCTCAAGCAATTCTCTTGCCTCTAGTCTCCCAAGTAGCTGGGACTACAGGTGCCTGCCACAACGCCCAGATATATATATATATATATATATATATATATTTTTTTTTTTTTTTTTAAGATATAGGATCTTTTTTTTTTTTGAGTTGGGGCCTCAAGCTATCCCCCTGCGTAGAGTGCCATGGTATCACAGCTCATAGCAACCTCCAACTCCTGGGCTCAAGCGAGTCTCCTGCCTCAGCCTCTCAAGTAGCTGGGACCACAGGCGCCCGCCACAATGTCCGGCTATTTTTTGGTTTCAGCCATCATTGTTGTTTGGCAGGCCCAGGCTGGGGATTCGAACCCGCCACCTTAGGTGTATGTGGCTGGCGCCTTAGCCGATTGAGCCACAGGCGCCGAGCCAAAGATATGGGATCTTGCTCTTGCTCAGGCTGGTATCAAACTCCTGAGCTCAGGCAATCCACTCACCTTAGGCTCCCAGAGTGCTAGGATTATAGGCATGAGCCACTGTGCCTGGCCTTTCTTTTTAGTCTTGATCTATTGCCCTGGCTGGTCTTATTCTCCTGACCTCAAGAGATCTTCCTGCTTTAACCTCCCAAAGTGCTAGGGTTATAGGTGTGAGCTACCATGCTCGGCCAAGCTAATGACTTTGATTAGTATCCCAAGTCTAGAGCAATCCATTCCTATAACCATCTTCCCCTCACCTCCACCACACATTTAAGAGTCTGTTGCTTGGGCCAGGCAAATTAGGTTACCTAATTCTGCTTTTGGAATATCACTGCTTCTGCTTTAAGGTGAATCTTTTAGTCAAGGTGTTCATGGGATTACTTATGAGTATAGGAAGAATTTCCCCCAGCTTTCCAGAATCCCTGCTTGCTAATAAACTTGTCATTCAAAAAATTGTTTTAGATTTGCTTCTATTACACTAACACCACCAGGTAGTGAGGTTGTGCAGGACACATACAGCCTTCCCTTCCTGTAATAGCTTGAGGCTACCACCCAATAGATCTGTGATTGGTGAATGCCCACATTGGCCTAGACAGTCTGCAATGGTAGACTGCAATGGCAGAGAGAGTCCTATGTGATCCCCAAGCACTTCTCTTAACCTAGTGCCAGTATTGAAAACCTGGTTAAGGTTAGCTGGTGAATACAGATTTTCAAGAGCTAGACAAAAAGCAATCTAGTGATGGTAAAGGTCGATGTCATTCTCTGGCAGTGTTGCTCTTAACAAAATATAGTTAAGAATTTTATGCCATTTCTAATTAAATGTTGATTAATCAGAAGTCTTTCAGTTTGTCCAGGCAGCTGGCACACAGCTATAACCCTAGCACTCTGGGAGGCTGAGGCAGTAGGACTGCTTGAGCTCAAGTATTTGAGAACAGTCTAAGTAAGAGCGAGACCCTGACTCTGCAAAAAACCCAGAAAAATCAGCCAGGCATGGTGGTGTGTACCAATAATCCCTTTATGCCACTGCATTCTTGCCTGGGACACAGAGGTAAACCTTGTCTCAAAAAATAAAAATAAAAAAAGACTCAGTGCCTATGGCACAGTGGGTATTGCACCAACCACATACGCAGATGCTGGTGGGTTAGAACCTGGCCTGGGCCACCTAAATAATGACAACTGCAACAAAAAATAGCTGGGCATTATGGCAGGTGCCTGTAGTCCCAGCTATTTGGGAGAATGGCTTAAGCCCAAGAATTTGAGGTTTGCTGTGAGCTGTGACACCATGGCACTCTACCAAGGGCGACATAGTGAGAGTCCATCTCAAAAAAAAAAGAAAAAAGAAAAAAAGAGGAAAACTTAGCCAAAAGAGAACCATTGCACTAAATTATAAATAAATCTATTACAAGAAGCTGAGGAAATGTCACTGAGGTTAAATGAAGGATAATTTGAAAACTCAAGAAGTTATGTGAGAAACCTAAAAGTAAAACTATGTCAAACATTTTATTTGATGTTTGTTTCATGCTAGGCTGATTTATACAAATAAAACAACTTTGTTGAACAGATTCTTTTTTTTAATATGACGGTGTACATGGACAACTGAGAATAGAGAAACGGCCCAAATTAATGTTTTAACAAATTACAAGCTGTTACTAAAGACCATATGTCAGGATTTAAAAAGAATAGTTCAACAGGTGAGTAGTCTCTCATTCAATCTAATAGATTAACCAATCCCTCTTTTAATAAAACCAACACATCATAACGGTATCAATTTTCCTTTTAAACACTCCACATAAAAACATGTGTTCCCTCCTCTACATTTAATCATTAATATTCTCTAAAATGGTAAAATAAAACTGAATGTATATTAGCAAATGAAAGTGCAAGTTTGTACAGCGAGGCTCAGCAGCAGAAGTGACAGACAAGAGTGAAAGGTGAAAAGCTGATGGACGCTACAGAGTGAGGACTTCCATGAAGGTCCGTGTCCTGTGCACCAAACACAGTCAACAGTCCATCGTTTTCTCATTGCTCTTAAACGAGCAAAACCAAATTCTTTTTTTATTTAAAGAAATATTAAATCTTTATTCCCCCTCCCCCACATAATTTGTCATCAGGTAAGGCAAAGATAAGTCCCACCATCACTGGGGACAGCAGCAACATACAGACTTCAGCAATAGCCCTGAATCATCAGTAACATTCTCTCATGGCAACATTAGAAGGAATGCATCTAATAAATCAAATTGCCAGTGGTGTTGCATTGTTCTAATTTATTTGATTAGTTTATCTGGAAAAGCTTTATAAATACTTTAAGAGGACAAGGCATTATTTCCTTGCTCTGAAAAAATAATAATCTTTTCACATTTGAAAACTTTTTCGTATGTGTTTGCAAAAGGAGTTGCAAGAAGAATGTGCCAGCTGGGTTTGAAGAATGTCCATGTACAAGATGCATTTACAAGAACCTGGTCATCTGCCTATAATTTGCCTCTACAAATAGAGCTCTTTGCAATTATATTTAAACAAACAGGCTTAATTTCACTTTCTCCTATTCATTCTACTTGTAGAGCAAAGAGGTACTTATTTTTCAAGTATTACATTGTAAAAGGTAAAATTTTTTTGCCAATTTTACATGTTAAGCTTTTAAGACCAAAATATCTATATGAAAAAAAATCATGCCTAGTCAGCCCATTTCTTTTATAGCCAAATGCTCTTGTCTTTTAAAGAATGCAGAAAAAATATTGATTTGCTAAGAAGGAGCACACCAGAGAAAGCTATTTTAAAGTATCGAAGAATGAGGAACATTTCTTTCTTTCTACTGATGAAAATTATTAGAAAAGCTACCCAGTCTATTGTCTGTAACTGGTTTTAATAAAGTCTTTTCAAAATGACGGTCAAGAAATCTTTAGAAAACTGGAAGAGGGGGATGCTCCTTGATAGCATGAAGGGAATTCCATTAGTTGTAGAAATTCTTATTAAATTTCTGCTTTGGTTCTTCAGAAGAAATGCTCATATAACTTCTATATGAAGAGACAGAAAAAACAGATTAATATGACATTTATAAAAAATGTTAAAAAGACTATAATAATGTCTCACATTTCCAAAATTTCAAAACATTGTTACATGTGTATATGTTGTCATATATGAGAATAAATAGTTTTGTCAGTAGTGATAGTAAGAGGTAAAATGAAAGAATAGGTAACTTTTTTAAGACTCACAACCTTGTATTGAAGTGAATTCTGCTATTAACAGGAAAATACATACCCTTTTACTTCAATGTAGGCAATACATGTATCATTTACTTTTCTTTTTTTGAGACAGAGACTCAAGCTGTTCCCCTGTGGAGAGTACTGTGGCATCACAGCTCACAGCAACCTCCAACTCCTGGGCTCAAGGGAGTATCCTGCCTTAGCCTCCCAAGTAGCTGGAACCACAGGTGTCTGCTACAACGCCCAACTATTTTTTGGTTGCGGCCGTCATTGTTGTTTGATGGGCCTGGGCTGTATTTGAAGCCGCCACCTTAGGTGTATGTGGCTGGCACCTTAGCCACTTGAGCCAAAGGTGCCGAGCCCATTTACTTCTCTAAAGTGCATACGTAGCACATACTTGTCTTGGAGGTTAGGAATTTAAACATTCACTTCTCTTGTATCCTCAGTACTTGATGCTTAGGGCTCTAAATATATGTTGGAGGTTAAAAATTAACGTTTGTCAATAAAGAGTCACAACCCCAAGAGAACCCTTATACCACATAAGATAATAGAGACTGGACCATTCTTCCCAGAGAAGGTTTGGAAAGGTGGGAACGGTAAGAACAGAATGATAGATAACAGAAAAGGTGACTTGAGCCCTGGAAAGTGAAGCAGAAAATCATTTGGAAGTTCTTTCCTTCCCGTGAATCTGTGACACGAGGTAAAGTAGGAAGCTTCACTGGGTGTGTCTCCACTAACATGCCATTATCAGTCAGACTGGGCCCAAAGGCTTAAGAATCAGAAACTCAGACCAGGGGAAGGATCTCACAACCTCCTTTCACAGTCTACACTTCAATACAGTCAAGTTCCATTCCCAAGGTCAGTACTTTAGTGAAGGAAAAGAGTAGCTTCATCCAGATGGGTGGTTCATGTTGGACTTTTCAGCCTATTACAAGTTTGTTACAGGTTCAGATGGATTCTAAAAGGGGTTCTTCAATTATTTGACCACAAATAATTTTACACTGACTGTATTTAAATGCCCTGGATTTGGCCAGTTCTGATTGTTATAGTATAAAGAGATGCTGGTCAGTAAATGAAAGTCTCTGCTGGGCAGAGAAGTTGACAAAATTTAAACAGGTTTGAAAAAAGAGGGAGCTGGGATTAATCCTCAGACTGATGGGACTATACTGCTGAGCTGCTAAGACTACTGAGTTAGTACTAGCTGATGTTAGTTCTTATTTTTTTGGGTCCTGCAAAGCTATTTTATTCTTTTTGCAAAAAGTGCAAAAAGACTTCAGGTCAAAAGAGAGTCAGAGAAACAGTGAATATGAGAGTCACAGGCAGTTTCAACAGCAACTACAGTCACTCCTTGGACTTCAGTGTGCGTGACTGGTTTGGAGTTCTGTTCTCATTGTCCAAATTACAACCATGCATCATGTTACATTTTAAAAGGATAGTAATATTACCTGGGTTGCCAAAATCAAATAAGAGAAAAAGGGTAGAACTTGATGGTGGTCTTCAAATAATCTGAATAATCTACGAGCCATGCACAGTCTTTTCCACTGTGGCTTACTTAGTCCCTTGAAGGACAAAGTGTGACTATAGAAGGTAACAGTTCATTCCCTCTGAGGTGTCACATATTTCTGATGATTACAGGAGAGAGTCTGAGGCAAGCTTACCTGCGGTCTGCTGTGTTTGAACACCATCTACCTGAGGCAGGGGCCCAAGTGTCCCTTCATTATCAAAGGCCAAAATTGGATTCAAAGGAATTTCTGGGCTCTCACTATTGGTGATGTCTAATCTGGATGGTTTAGATCCAATGGGCAAGTCTATAATTTCTTCAAAATTTTCATTCTGAACAGATACTCCATTTTCATTTGGCTGTTTTTCCAAGTTGGAAGTGCTGAGGAATTTGAAAATTCAAAATTAAAATGAGTTAGCATTAAAATTGGAAAACACATTTTTTGGACAATTAAATATGCTTTATAATAAGTATGCAATCAAAAATTTACAATAAAAAGGCCAGAGTAATGGACCACATCATTAACAAAAATGGTGATTAGTGAAATACCTGTATTTTAAATTCTTACTTAAGAAAAATTCTGTTCTGTTATAGAATTTATGAAACAGAACAAGTTGTCAATCAGAGCAGATCATCGATCAAAATAAGTCATTAGTAGCAGTTAATGAGAATCTTTGCTTCAAAGATTCAGAGGATGATAATTCAGAGAGGGATAGTAAACAAATCATAGAAAAATCGAACAAGTTCCAAGAAATGTTGAAGACTACACGTGTGATCTCTTGATCTCTGGTCTGGTCCTGTGTTTTTCTCAATAGGCTATTTTGCAGACTCCCTGGCTATTCAAATTCTAGCTCTTTCTCAATGTCTCCTGCCTCCTAAAGCACTGGCATAATTTCACATATAAATTTTTGAAGACCAACCTTCTGTGTCCCTTAAATCTGCCTCTAACACCATCTTGATCCTTATTAATTCATATTTAATATCTTGAATTTATTTTTGAGATATGTTTAACTGGTCACCAAATCCTTAAGTTTCTTTCTATAGTTTCTCTTAGATTGTCACTCTCTCCAACCATACTGGCAACCCTTCTTAGTAGACCATAATAATTATGCTTTTCAATGCAGCAAAATAATGGCCATGCAAAATAATGCTAAGTGGAGGCCTGGTGTAGGTGCAGGGCACTACATGTGTGCACAGGCACTCATATCCATATCCACTTTGTATGTACAACACCCGCTCTTCTAAGTGTTTGTTTCTCTCCTGTTCCCACCTAACACCATGGGCTTTCTGTAGCCAGGGAAACAGTTTTGGTTCTCAATCCAAAGAGAAATTAAGTAGAAATTTCTCAAGGATAAAGAACAGAAACGTATCCCAAAGCCCTCTCTTCTGGCAAACTCAACTCCTGTCGCCTTCCAGGCCTACATGTACTAAGACTTGAGTCATTACCTGACTTCATGCTTCCTTCCCACCCCTATTCATCCTAGTTGCTAAAAATTAGAGGAATAATCATGCCATATGCTTTGGATGACCAGTCATTAAATGTTCTGGGAACACTGTTCCCAGAACTTATAAAACTGAAAGTGAAGTCACTGGGGTTAGGGTTATGGATTCACGTGTCTTCCTAGGTAGGGAGACTAGCTTTTCAATTCCTTTCCCCTGGCTACCCACTGAAGGTTGAAGGCTGCATCCAAGATTTATGAAGACCAAATGTTTTGCTTGGTCAGCCCAAAATGCATAGAGAGAAGCTGGTACTTGAGGTTGCTGTGAGCTGTGACACCATGGCTCTCTACCAAGGGCCATGGTGGGAAGCTGACAGTCTACACAGCTTAGCAGAGTCAAGACTTTATTTTTCCTTACTGTTTATTAATCACATTTTTTTTTTGAGACAGAGCCTCAAGCTGTACCCCGGGGTAGAGTGCTCTGGCATCACAGCTCACAGCAACCTCCAAATCTTGGGCTCAATTGAGTCTCCTGCCTCAGCCTCCCAAGTAGCTGGGACCTCAGGTACCCACCACAATGCCCGGCTATTTTTTGGTTGCAGCCATCATTGTTGTTTGGCGGGCCCGGTCTGGATTCAAACCCGCCACCTTAGGTGTATGTGGCTGGCACCTTAGCCACTTGAGCCACAGGTGCCAAGCTTATTAATCACATTTTAACAAGTTACCTTTTTTTAGTTTTTGAGACAGAACCTTAAGCTGTCACCCTGGGTAGAGTGCCGTGGCATCACAGGTCACAGCAACCTCCAACTCCTGGGCTCAAGCGAGTCTCCTGCCTCAGCCTCCCAAGTAGCTGGGACCACAGGCACCCGCCACAGTGCCCGGCTATTTTTTGGTTGCAGCCGTCATTGTTGTTTTGGCGGGCCCAGGCTGGATTCGAACCTGCCACCTTAGGTGTATGTGGCTGGCGCCTTAGCCACTTGAGCCATAGGCACCTAGGCTGTTAATCATATTTTAACAAGTTAACTTTTAAATTAAATGTGATGTATCTCTTCCTATTTGAATGACAGGGGTTTGGGAGTGTTACTTTCTTTTAGGCAAAACTAAAAGCAATGATGAACTCCTAAGATTTGGAGGAAAAAGACCAGGCGAGGTGGCTCATGCCTAATCCTAGCACTCTGGGAGGCTGAGGTGGGTGGATTGCTGAGTTCAGGAGTTCGAGGCCAGCCTAAACAAATGGTGAGACCCCATCTTTACTAAAAATACAAAAACTGAGGCAAGAGGATCGCTTGAGCCCAAGAGTCAGAGGTTGCTGTGATCTATGACACCAAGGCACTCTACCCAGGTTGACAGCTTGAGACTGTCTCAAAAGAAAAAAAAAAAAAGATTTGGAGTAAAGAGACTGAGTGAAACACCAAAAATTACTGAAAATTCCTTATTTAAGAAAAGAAGGGCAGTGACGGTAGCTCAGTGGGGAGGGTTCCAGCCACACACACTGAGGATGGCAGGTTCGAGCTCAGCCCGGGCCAGCTGCAACAACAACAGAAATAGCTGGGCATTGTGGCAGGCGCCTGTAGTCCCAGCTACTTGGGAGGCTGAGGCTAGAGAATTGCTTAAGCCCAAGAGTTGGAGGTTGCTGTGAGCTGTGATGACACGATACTCTACCCAGCGTGACAGCTTGAGATTCTGTCTCAAAAAAAAAAAAAAAAGAAGAGGGACACTGTGTTGAAGATACAGCCCTCTAGGACAGTGGCTCTCAACCTTCCTAATGCCCGATATGTTTTCTCTCTTTTTTTTTTTGAGATGGAGCCTCAAGCTATCCCCCTGGGTAGAGTGCCATGGCATCACAGCTCACAGCAACCCCCAACTCCTGGGCTCAAGCGAGTCTCCTGCCTCCGCCTCCCAAGCAGCTGGGACCACAGGCGCCCACCACAACGCCTGGCCATTTTTTGGTT
>CAUYQV010057742.1:0-37851 GCA_963574575.1 Galagoides demidoff
TGTGGTCCCAGCTACTTGGGAGGTGGAGGCAGGAGACTCGCTTGAGCCCAGGAGTTGGAGGTTGCTATGAGCTGTGATGCCATGGCACTCTACCCAGGGGGATAGCTTGAGGCTCTGTCTAAAAAAAAAAAAAAAAAAAAAGAAAGCACTAAGCAGACATTGATAGTAAATTATTTAAAATTATCAGAAATAAACTCTGCAGCCACAGCATTCACAGAAGAGCTGGCAGCTGCTTCCAAAGCTGATACTTCATTTGTTTACACCTGCCCGATCACCTCCCCGACAGTGCTAGTGGGCAAGCTCTCTTACTACAGAGGAAGCTCACAGGTCTTTTCACTTTTCTCTCCTGCTTCCTCCAGTTCACCTTCACTTTTTACTTGGGGAACATCAACAGTTTCTTAACTTATCTTCCATCGTGTTTGCCCTAATCCTTCTAAAACGCAAAATAGAACTTGTCCCTCCCAGGATCTTTGGGGGCTTCTCATTCTTGTTAGAAACCAGCAAACTTCCTTACAGCATAAGAAGCTTTAGGGCTATGCCCCTGTCTCTTCAGCCTTATTCCACAATTTTACAATGACACGGTCAACACGCAGAGAATATTTTGTAAAATTTCGTAGCGAATATTTCATAAATAAAGTCACATGTAGTGACAATTTCCCGTTGTTCCTACAGATGGCGACTTTATGTGCCACTTTTAGGAGACCTTGTAGTATCTTTAACCTGGCAATCTTCAATCCTATCAACATTCTAACATACTGTCTTCACTAATTTATCTCACTGCTGCGTGTGGCCACCACTAGAATCATTCATTACCAACACCTTCAACTCCTTTGTCTCCTTGTTTTCAAATAGTCACTTTCAAAATCCAGATAGGTTTAACCCAACCATCACCTCCAGCCCCAGAGAGCTCAGTATCTCCACGGAAAACAATATAACAAACTAATCCCTCTCTAAATTCATGACCATAAATTTCAAGTCATCAGGAAATAATTTCTAGCAATCTCATGACCTTTGCCTGGGAAGACTGATTTCCTATTTTGAGATAACTAGTTCATATTCTTTGCACTTCCTCAAGAATTAAACTCTTCTTCACCTGACTCACTACAATACCCCTCAACCCCCAACTGATAATCTTGCTGCATCATATTTTTTTGAGAAATGACCATCAGGCAAGAGTTGCCTCAACTTCCCTTCCCCAATCCCCAACAGACTTGCATCTCTACCCTCCTTTTCCATCTTCCCATCTGCTTAGGTGAAATATCTTCACTGCTTCCATCAGAGCCATGGTCTGTGATGGGGTTCACAGTGTTTCATGCATTCTCCCCACGTCCATTTGCAATTCACTTTGACACTTGTGCCAGGAATTGAACTCAGCACAAAGCAGAAATTCAATCATATTTCTTCAGTGAAGAATACTTTGTTTTGGTGAGTAAGTACTCATTTCATAAAAGTGTTTAACTTAAATATAAAACTGTCTCCAAATGGCATATGTATATATGTGGATTAGTAGGGTTAGTGTCTTGAATATGGTTAACTTATCATCTTCTTTATTTTTAGCAAGAAAACAACAATTATAACAGCCGTCTGTTTGAGACTACCCCATGGGACAGATCTTCTGAGGGATTGAGTTATCTGGTGATTCTTTTTTTTTTTTTTGGCAGTTTTTGGCCAGGGCTGGGTTTGAACCCACCACCCTCTGGCATATGGGGCCGGCGCCCTACCCCTTTGAGCCACAGGCACCGCCCCCTGGTGATTCTTACATGTTCCACCTGCACTCCCCACCTTAGCCCACTTTGATCCTAAATATGAAATGGTTCTGCATCTGCTTAAAATTACATTGCTGATCTGGCTGAAAAACATTGAATTGATTGGTTTGGTAATTTGCAGAAAGACTCAATACATGGGGAATCGTAAGTGAAACGGAAAAGCTAAGGAACATTTTTTTCGACAACTGAGCCATCTGAGGCTAGCTATGCCAACTCTCTGAAATCACACTTAACTACGTCCTGGGTTAGCTGTCAGAATAATTGCCTAATAAATAAGCTAGGACACTAGTACTTAACCTTTGCTTTCTATCTACCAGCCCGGCCAGTTCAACTTCCTAAGTAGTCATAAACTCCTCTAATTATTGCCTTTGCAAACCAGAACCAGATACAGTTTCTGAAGGGGATATGCTGCATTGCCTTTGGCAGACCAATACGTACTATTATTTTGTATTATTATTTTGCTATTTTATACCAGCTTAATGAGGAATGTTTGGAATTGTTAGCAGTAGAATCAGATTTCTGGGTTAAACAAATCTACATAATATTTGTGTGAATTCAGGTATTGCTCTTGAACTCCCCGTGTCCTAAGTTCCTTCCTGTGTGCTCCATTGATTATGGCGTAGGCCAAATGCAAGAATTTGCCAAGTGCATAGCCACCCCCTGGAAAACAGTCAGCACTGGGCTAAAAACTGCCTGTGATTACTGTTGTTGCTAACATGTCATTACCTGGAATTCAGCCTCCAGTGGAGACGGCTCACTTGGTGGGTCTCTTTTCTTCATATTTTGTAGATAGGGGTGCAGTTCGGACAAGCTCACTTCTGTTTCTCCAAACTGATTATATTCCACTAAGGCCTGATGGATCAAGATATACTGTGCCTACAGTTTCAAAAAAAAAAATGCAGTTTCAAAAAAATTGCAAGCTTAGAGTCCTATGAGTCACATTTAAATAAAATTCACAATCCTATAATTTTGCTCAAGTATGGCAAAATGAAATTGGTATATATCACATCTAAATATCCTGGAAGGTGGCTCTCAGGGTTTTCCAGAATTCTGGAAAATTTCAGATCACATTTTTAGAAAAACAAACAAAAGCTTGCTGAATAGTTTATCCATGTACTACGCATCGTGTGGTATTTTCTTATTCCTAAAAATCCTAAACAAAAAACATTGCCTGTTAACTTCCTTCCCTGATTATTGTTACGTTAATCAGATTGCTAATATACAGAGCTGTAATAAATTTCACAGTACATTTGAGAGAAAAAAGCAAGTTGCTATTCCATAGGATGCACTTCTAAAAACATTTTTCGTACACTTTAAAATAGAAAAGTTATTTTTAAAAAATGATCCACTATACCAAACCTATATTTAGCAACTCCTAACTATTTATCATATTTGAATTCAGTATCTTTAAGGAAATAATAAGTTTCTGATAATTCTTTTTTTTTTTTTTTCAGACAAACTCTTAAGCTGTCGCTCTGGATAGAGTGCTGTGGTGTCACAGCTCACAGCAACCTCTAACTTGGGTGATTCTCCTGCCTCAGCCTCCCAAGTAGCTGGGACTACAGGCGCCCAACACAACACCTGGCTATTTTTTGGTTGTAGTTGTCATTGTTGTTTGGCAGGCCTGGGCTGGGTTCAAACCCGCCAGCCCCAGTGTATATGGCTGGCATTTTAGCTGCTGAGGTATAGGCGCTGAGCCTCTGAAAATTCTTTAACGACCACTGCTTGCCCTTCCTTCAGTAGCACTTATACTAAACTTACCTACCACCTCGTATCCCCTGATGATGGCCATAGCCTTACACTCTATTTTATGCCCCAAAGGAAGTAGTTTTTTTTCTATTTTTTTTAATTTTCTGGCTTACAATCTGTTTTTATACTTCTGCATGTTTATAGGTATATATTTATTTATAAATATATAAACATTACACAATTTGTATATTTAAAAATATCACAAAAATTATATCCTGTGATGCATTTGTCAACTATTTTCACTCACTGTTTTCATCTGAGCCTCTATCCAAATAGAGAGACGTAAACCTAGATTATTCCTTTCAACTATAGCTTAGCATTTGTTATTCAAAGATTCCACATGTCAAATTCTGTTTGACCATTTCCCTACTGAGATATATACACACACATATATCTGTATATTTGTATAGGTATATATGTAAATACATGTATATATACACATGGTGTTTCCATTCTCCTACTTATATACATTCAAGAATTTTTTGCTATTTTAATGATGCTGAATGCAATGAATATTCTTTCCTATGTTTCTAATTATTCATATTTGCAAGTGCTTTTCTTAAGTATAAACATACATGCAATATTTCTAGGTTAAGTACAGACATTTTCAATAATAACCATCACTTAGAATTACTGAATGAATGGCATGTTTAAGGTGATTGTTTAAATGTTTTATTTGTATTATCATTACCTCCATTTTACAAATGACTTAACCAAGGTGAAGAAAAATTTAAAACTTGTCCAAGAGTGCGTAGTCATAGAGGCAGAATTTAAAATGTGGAAGTCTAGGCCAGGTGTGCAGTGGCTCATGCCTGTAATCCCAGCACTTTTGGAGGCCAAGGTGAGAGGACTGTCTGAGCTCAGGAGTTAAAGACCAGCCTGAGCTAGAGCAAAACCCCATCTCTAAAAATAGCCAGGAGTTGTGGCAGATGCCTGTAGTCCAGCTACTCAGGAGACTGAGACAAGAGAATCTCTTGACCCCAAGAGTTAGAGGTTGCTATAAGCTATGATGCCATGGCACTCTACTGGGGGTGAGAAAGTGAGACTCTGTCTCAAAAAAATAAAAATTAAAATAAAATAAAATAACATTTGAAAGTCTAGTTCCAAAAACTAGTCTTTTGATCATCGTACTATTCTGTCTCTTCAGTTGTGATTTTATGTGATGCTGTGAAATCTGTTTTCAGTGTGTTTTTTCCCCTCAATCTGGTGTGTGTAAATGGTGTTTCATTATTTTCTTTTTTTTTTTTCCCGCAGTTTTGGCCAGGGCCAGCCTTAAACCTGCCACCCCTGGTATATGTGGCTGGCACCCTACTCCTTGAGCCACAGGCACTGCCCTATTATTTTCATAAAGTACATTTTATATTTACCCTTCACTCACGGTCATTTAAAGTACTAATACAAAGTATTTCTAACTATTTCCATCAACTGTTTGAAGTTGTGAGGATTTTGAATTTCTTTCAAGGTCATCACTACCACCCAAAATGATTGACGTGCAAACACGAAGGTGGGGATGATCTCTAAAGATTAGTACGAACCTCCACTTGCACCATCAGGCATCTCTGTCGCCTCAGCTTGACGACGTAACCATAGACATCCACCCTGTTCTCGGCTTCCAGGCCTTCCAGCATGGCGTCAATTCCAATGTAGGTGCCCGTACGCCCAACACCAGCACTGGTAGGATGGACAGAAAAGGTGAAGGCATGCTCATAGCAGGGAAATGAAGAAAACACCATCAAGTGTGGAGGAGAGGTAGAAATATAAGTTTCTCCTGCACATTGTTCCCTAAATTACAACCGCCTTAGGGGAGAACATCCCAGTCAGCCCAGGGCAGGCGGGAGAAGCCGACAGACAGGCTCAGTGCCCGGGGTGGGAGTTCTTTATTCACCTGCAATGCACCACCACAGGCCCGCTGAAGAAGTTGCTGAAAGCGTTCACTCTCCGTCTCAGCTTCAGCAGCAGGTGGGGATCGTCCGGAACTCCGTGGTCTGGCCAGCTGGTGAACTGAATGTGAGTCACTTCTCTTCCAGTTGCTTTTTCTTTTTTCTAGTTGAGACAATACTTTCTTTGAGATGATTTTTAAAGCAAACTATGGGACATAAACAAGTGGAAGGGAGGACCAGAATACAAATCTCCCCATGCAAACATAAACTACTCCAAAGGGTCCAGAACTCCTCAGGCATCCTAGAAGTGTTTTGCAGCTATAATTGCATGTTACTTTTTAATTAAGTTGAGATATCGTGGAGGACTGGCATGCACTTCCCAGTAAGCACCAACTTACCAGTAAAGTAAGTAAGGCAAGGTAAGTACAGACGCAACTCCTAGGAACTTTCACGCTGCCAAAACAAACACACAACAGGAAAAAGGGCGTGGTAGTGGTGGGTGGGAGGCTTTGAATGTGTGTGTGAAAAGATGTAAAGTACAGGTCATCCTCACAGTTGTCTAAAATACTTCTGCTTGGTGGACCAGCAGATAGGACTATTTTTTGGGTGAAGAAAAGCTGATTAGCCATTTGGTTAACACCGTCTTCCGTAGGCCCTCACAGAATAGAATCATCAGCTGAGAATGTAGAGAAGGGACTGAGGAAAGTGAGCCCCGGCTGGCAGCTCATGTGTGTCCTAGTTTCAAGGAAATCACAGGAGATGCATAAACCATAATTCTCTGACCAGGTATGAAGAACCACCTACATTCCGTCAGCAGAAAAAAACGAATGAAACAAACAAAAGCTTTAAAACAATTTTAAAAAATCATAAAGTATGCATTGGTTATGATTTTCCAATGGGAAAAACTGAGGTGGTTAAGAACAGTGAGTTCAGACTAATCGATGCAGCCATATGGGGATCAGCCTCTATCTGTACCCCTATATCTATAGATTGGGGGCTTTTGTGGCTTAATCAATCAAGAACTTAGCCATGAACCACTGGGAGGGCGATTCCAGAGTCCTCATAGCCTAGCAGTAATGCCTCGGAGCCTAAAAAGGCCCTGGGAGAATATACAATGAGTTTTCTTTGGGGGGGGATGTAACTGGCCTATATAGAAGTAAAATTGACTTCACTAAAAGCCCTCCAACAAACGAAAGTCAGAGAAAATGTCAATGCCCGATACAAAGACTTACACCATAAAGTTCACACATTAAAATGTACAATTCAGTGTCTTAATTACATTCACAGAGAGGTACAATTATCACTACTATCTAATTATAGAACATTCTTGTCACCACAAAATAAAAATCTGAACCCGTTAGTAGCCACCCCTGATTTCTACTCCACCCTCTCAGCCCTAGGCAACCATTAATCTCCTTTCTGTCTTCACAGGTTTGCCTGTTCTGGTTTCTCATATAAATGTAATCATATAATATGCAAAATGGCCCCCCACTTTAATGAATATCTGAGGCCACACTGATCTCTTTATTTTCTGAACTAAACATTTTATCTCTCCTACCTTGATAGAATTTATACCCCCTACAGTAGTCTCTAATTATGTCATTTGTACAAACGTTCTTCCTATAAGCATAAGCAGCCATTGAAAATAAGGTCTATTTGTTTATTCATTCTAATTGAATCCTATGTTCTAATAGGATTACATAGTTATCTAATGTAACTTTCCTTTTTTAAAAATACCTGAAGGCTCGTAGCATACTAGATACTTTGGGCTTGGCTTGGACAGACACACTTCTCATCCAGGGACTTAAATTTGACCCTGTTGACATGCATTCTAACCCAACTTGTCCTCCTAAAAGTCATCAAAAATAATTTTTCCCAGGTAGATATTAATCCCTTTGATGTAATAATATGTAATTATAGTCCTATAAAAATAAAAACTATCAGAATGAAATTACATAATAAAACAGACTCACGTTGGTAACGTTCAATTTTTGAATGATATAATCTGGACACCTTTTGTGTTCATTGATCTTCACCACAACATCTCCAAAGGTCCGAGTGCCTTCTTCCATCGAAGGCCAGTATTCCGCACACTTGTTCTATAGTTAGAAATCATTAATTATTTCCCTTTTTTCATTTAAACAATTCTTGTTAAACTTTCTTTCAAAACCCCAAAATGTGTTAATCTGAAATTCTTAGAACATTCGTCTATTTTCCTTTAAACACACGTACACCTTAAACGGTGATGTTTGAAATGTGTCCTCCTCCCCATCAAAGTTGCCAGAAGAATTTTCCTCATATTACTTAGCAGAAAGATGATCTTCCCGGGTCTAGCTGCATATTGTAAGAAGACACGCTGAGTGCTCAGCACAAAGGATGCGACTGCTGGCAGGTAATTTCAGGCTGGGAAGCAGAGAGGGTATGGCTTCTCCTAAGGTCACGTGATGTGACTTTGCACCTATCTGCCCCAAGGTCAGTTTTGCTTTAAGTATTCACAAGTATTGTGAAGTCAGCACTTCAAAATATGCTGAACTTTTAACAACACCAAAGGTAAAGGGATCAAATAAAAGACTAGCAATAAAGTATTTAAGTATTATATATACAGACATATATTTACCCAGGTCGAAATTTTATTTTTCTATATTTATGAAATGTTGAAATCAAATCTTCAACACTGGTTAAGGTAGAGCACTGTGTGTTTTAGTCCTCAAGCACATATATGTGGTTTTTCTAAATTCAATTTAATACTGCCTTTTCCTAACCTGACTTAGGAAATCTGGGTGAATATTCTGGGTTCTTACCCTGTTTCCTTCTTCACATCGAGTTACCATGACAATAACTGTGGCTTTCTGTTCCCAGATCATCCTCCAGAAATCATCAACAGTTTCATCTCTGGGGCCTAGGAGGTAAACCAATATAAGCATATAAGAAATATTTTCTTACAAGTGCTACAAAGCGATTTTTCAAAAAGAATATTGGACTATCAAATAAATTACCTTGTGCAGCAATGTATTTCTTGGGTTCTTTGAAACCCTGTTCAAAACATAAAAGTGGGACATTTGCTGAGCACTTAATTATTCATTCACATGCAAAACTGTGACTTAGAGGAAGGTGCATTAGACCCACCATTTCTTGGTTGTGAATTTCCCTGGGCATTTTCAAATTATTAAGAGGATTTTATTAAATCCTGGTCATGTAAGGGTGCTAAGCATGTTAGTTAACACTTGCAAACCATGCTTATGACTTTCATGTGCCTTTGCTATATAATCCAAATAATTCTAAAAACTAGATTTCATCCTCATCTAGGATAGTAAAGCAATTTACGAGAGTAATCCAGGAATTCCTACATTTAATATCCTACCAACTCTTAGAGCAACATCTGTCACTATTTAAACCTCTTCCACACAGTTACTTTTGGACTTTAACTCAATTTCTTTCAATAAATCAGTCTGAGATTACACCACACTTCCACCCCTTAAATATTGCTGGAATAAAATGTTGATTCCCTAGGCTCCATTGTTGCCTTTCCAGATAAAGATATAATCATTTTCATTTTCTATCTAAAATGTCTTTTTTTCTCTGCTCTTATTACCAAGACAAAAGAGTACAGAGGCTTATAAGATACTACAATAATTTCTTCCAGAATTATCTCATACTCTTTAAATTCACCTCAACAATGAAAGAAGCTATTCAGAAAGAGACGACCTTTGCCACTGGATGAAATATAGCACATGGGCCTCAAGAATTCATGATTAATTTTAGTAACTTCTTGAAACTTCTATCTTATGATACATTCATTTATTTAACAAGTATTTATGGAACAGCTTCAGTATGTCAAGCACCCAGCTGGGAGCTGACGACACATACTTTCCTGGAGCTCCAAGTTCTGTTGGAGAAACGTAAGTGGAACCTGATACTGTAATTATTATATATGTTTGAATCAAACGTGTAGGTTATTTTTTTCTAAACTATCAAAATCCTTATAAAATCTCTCACATTACCAGGTCTGTTCTCAATTACTTTACTTTGAATAACAAATTACTATTTGGAAAAGGCACTATGCATTAAAATAAACTTGATCAAGGCTGATTATAGAGGCCTATCGAGGTCACCTGACAGAATCAGTTAAAATATAGGTGGGAATGATGACACAATACGAATAATTACTTTTCAGATAATAACTTCAAATTTCTAAGTGTTGGTTATTATTGTAAACAAGCCTTTTCAGGATCATGTATCAAAGGAATAGAATAAAAGACTACATTGTGGACATTAAAAACACACATTCAAGGTGGTGCCTGTAGCTCAAGGAGTAGGGTGCCGGCCCCATATACCAGAGGTGGCGGGTTCAAACCCGGCCCCAGCCAAAAACTGCAAAATAATAATAATAAAAGCATACATTTGAAGAAGAGACATTTTCAGTCTCTATAAATTTTATGCTCTCCAAAATTGTTTAACTCATGTAACACATTACTTGTTTAATAGTTTCATAATGGACTTTAAAAGTATTTTGAATAAACTAACCATGCCCAGATAATGACATTATGGGATAAATACAATGAACAGATGATCTATATTGATGAAAAATATCCACTGAAGTTCAGGGTCATGTAATCAAAGTAAAATAATTTGGAGTTAGGGAGACTGGGGTTGAATCTCAGCTAATTGTGTGAACAAGGACAAGATAACTAGTTAAACTGAGCCTCCTACTTCCCAGTCCATAACTATACTAAGAGTATGCTGCACATAGATGGTGCAAATGTAGGCTTCTTATGAGAAATACATGCAAAGATCGTTTAGTCTGATATCCAGCACATAATAGGCAACAGGTTATATTCCTCATACCAACAGACAATGAATATTCTCGTAAATATTGGTGATTTTGCTATTTATGCCAGAAGCATTATAGGCTCACTTCAAAATATCTCTAATAATATTTTTTTAATTTTGCCAAGACAAAGAAGGATGAAGGGAATGCAGAGATACAAGAAAAATGTGAGTCTCCAGTGGCAAAATAACGAGGATGTAACTTGGCAAGTATGTATTTTCACTCACATCAATATAGCTGGCATTTATGTAGTTTGACCCTGCATCTCCGTTTATCTCAGAGAGTTCAACACGGTTATAATCATCTGTTTAAAGAAAAGAAAAATAGGCAAGTGAAATAATGAATAAGCAAGCGGTGCAAACATATGGAAATTCAATTCTCAATGTGTACTCACAAGGAAGGATGTCGACATAACGGTTTTTGTTCTGATTAAAGGATTTTCGAGCATCTTTGATAGGAAACTTGCTGAATACCCTTGGAATGCTCTGAAAGACACACAAATTCTTTAGGTCACATCAGATTGAGAAAAACTAATGTCTTTCTTGGCATGATATAACCATGCATTCTATATTAAAGTATTATTAGTTTCGTACTATGATATTGTCCATGAGTCTCTCTTAAGGCTCATAAATATCTTCTCATAGCATCTGCTTGGATATTATGTGTGATGCATTATTAAGGCAAATGGTTACACAGATACATTTAAAAGGGAATTGTCTTGATGTTTGAGTAGAATTTCTCACCATCTAACGAGAGCAACACACACCTGAAATTCAGCCAGGAAAAGTCTTCCTTCATCAGCAATCTTTCTTTTGTAAGTTTCCAACAAAACATCTGCATGAATTGGCTCCACATTCATCAGTTGTTTTTCATCATCTGTAAAGACATTAAAAATGCACCACTAGGTATCGGCCTGTCTTCTGAATCAGCCTACACAATTCATTAAATTTACATCCTATATTCCATCCTTAGCTTCTTTCCTTCTCACATACATTCCACCTGAGAAATCTCACTCCTGTACATACTATAAATCAGTGACTTCTAAACCTAGCACTTTACCCTTCCTCTAGGCCTTATATTGTGCCCTCTACTAGAATGGCCTTTCTCATCTCCAATGCTTAGAGAAAAGATCCCAGACCAAGTGTCACCATTGTAAGGACATCCACATTTCCTTTTGATTACACGCAGCTTGTAGCCATTACCATCCTTGTTAATCTGTATTACAGACATTATTTTTCTTTGCAATTGTTTCCATTTAAAATTATTACAAAATATTATAAACATACCGATGAAATAAGAGAATATGATGAATCTCTCTAGACCTACAACTCAGCTTAATTTGATCACTCATTTATACTCAACTGTAAAACAAGTTGTATATGTTAATTGTACATTAAGCCTCTGGAGTGTAAAATATATATCATATACTGTGTTTTTGAAAAGAATTGTTAAAGAGCAAAAATACATATTAAGCATCAAGTGCTATAACTGTAGACAAAACTCAATAGTTTTAGAATAATAGGAGAATTTAAGTTATCACATGTAAAAAGTATGTTTATCCTACTCTTCCATGTATTGCTGGTAATATTTCTTTTGGTACTCATATTAATTTTGCCCATTTATTAGATGAAGAAAGAAGCTATCCCTGAGGGTGGCACATTTATCTTATTGTCCAGGGAAACCTTATATCCAATCACAGCTGTCAAACTGACCATGTGGGCTTGCTTCTTTGGTCATTGGGGAGTCCTAGTATTCATTCATTGTCAGCTGGGGGTCACCTTCAGGGTCTCATGGAGTTTGGGTGGGTAAGTTCTAATGCACTCCAAGTTGCAAGCATCAATTTTGAGATAATGTATTTTATTGATACTCTCCCAGTGTGCCTTGACTCCTTGAAATGGTTTCTCCCTCTGCTCCTCAGATGCTTATTGTTCCCATCTTCTTTATTCTTCCCTCAGATTATCAAAACTAATCCTCAGGACAGGTAATCTCATTAATTTATTTATTCATTAATATTTATTGAATTCCAAAATTTACCTAAGTACTGGGGTTAAAGCTGTGAGTGAGACAGGGAAATACCCTCCCTTCACAAAGCTTACATTCTATTTTATTTAGGAAAGGATAGTTAACAAATGAATAAATACTGCTATGATGTCAAGGAGTGATACATTCTGCAAAGGAAAGATAAACCTAATAAGGAACTTCAAAGACCCAGCTCTAAAGCTTCTGCATGCAGACTCGGTACCTGCTATTGCCAGAAGAAAACCCTTCAAACATGAGTTAACACAAACAGAGGCTTGGGGAAATTCTTCCTATCTTGAGTATGAGAAAACAACCTTTCTTATGGTCAACAAAGTTTCAATTTCTTTAACTTAGTTCCTTTTTACTGGATCAAAAAATCATGTTCTTAAAAAGAAATTAAATAAATAATGTTAAAGTTGGATAAAAAGAATAAAAGGAATTTATTTTTCTCTCCTAAGTCAAATGGCTGTTCTTTGTCCTGTCCATAGTGTGTGGGCAGTGGGAGGAGCCAGCAGCTTCTCCTGGCAGAAACCTGAGGACCCTTCCCACACCCCATCTCTGGGACTTTTGACCTGCTCATCCTTCCATCACTCCCTCTGCTGTTGGTCTAGCATTTCTCCACAATCTTAGCACACCAGATTCTGCTCTGTCCACACTCAGTTTTCTATCTTCTTTGTATCTATAGAGCCGTCAGAGCATTTATTAAGTTGCCATCATATCTGTTAACATATTTGCCTTCCTCTAGCAGATTCTAAATGCTTTAAGTGCAGAGTTTGTGGCCTGTCACTGCAATATTCTCAGTGCCTGGCATGATACTGGGAAAATCATAGATGCTTGCTGATTGAATAAATGAAGAAATAAATTTAAATCCTACCATTGCACGAACGGAAGAAATCCAAGTTAAGTTAAAAATGCTCACTTATTACTCAAAGTGAGTAGATTCAAATGTAGGGGAGAGCATACTTATCAGTTAAAAAATATGCATACTTACCTCTTTCAACAAGTTCCTGGTGCTCATCTAAGTTGCTGTGAAAATAAAAGAAACATAAGTTTCAATATTCTTAAGAAATATAAAATTCAGCTGGCATTTAATTTATATTTAATAAATGTATTAAAGGAATAAAGGAATGAAGGCTGGGCGGATAAAAGAAAGGAGAAGAGGGAGGCAGGGAGGAGAGGGAGGACAAAGAGGGGGGTGTAAGGAATAAGTGAGGGCTGAAAAAACAACTGAAAGTCATCTGCTAAACTTGGATAAATGATGGGATGGTTTTATTTTAAACCTCCCATTTTTCATAAAATGTGGCTATCTCTGGATAAAGAAATACATAAACTTCATCAAGTATGTTCCTCCTTTTCTTCTGCTTCTCGTTCCTCAATCCCTCTGATACACTTTGTACTAAAAAAACTAGCACACATTTTTCCTATTAAAACAAGTCCACAAAGTTATTAGCAAAGGCAGAAAATATTAACCTGTAACATAAACCAATAAAACCAAACTAAAAGTCTTTGATTAAAGTTCTGCCATGAATTGGACTTCCTGCTGGCTTCTCTAGTTCATGGATTGCATTTAACTGGTTGGATCACTGCCTGTGGGTAAGTGTTTGTATCACAATTGCTATCCTTAGTGTTTTCTAATTGATTAATCAAATCTTACCAGGATCTTTTCTTATGCAGATCATAGATTTTATAGAGAACTGCCAGCAGGGCTATTGTTGTCACAACAATCAGAAATGCCAGAAATCCTATAAGTGCTTTAGAATTATCTAGAAATGAAAAAAAAAAACAACAATATATTAAGGGAGCTTGTTTTGTCAAATATCTTGCAAGATTCTTGAAATAATCATCTGTAAACTACTTACTTTTGGTAGAGTGCCATGGCATCACAGCTCACAGCAACCTCAAACTCTTGGGCTTAAGCTATTCATTTGCCTCAGCCTCCCAAGTAGCTGGGACTATAGGCACTGGCCACAACACCCAGCTATTTTTTGGCCCAGGCTGGGTTTGAACCTGCCAGCTATAGTGTGTATGGCTGGTGCCCTAGCCACCTGAGCTACAGGTACTGATCCAAAATAGAATACTCTTAAGTGAGATTTTCTAAGGAACTGTCTTGAATGACTATGAGTTAGCACTCTAATCCACAGATATTTATTGAGTTATTTCTGCAAAAATATTAAGTACAACAGACCTTCCTTACTAAACTTACTGATAAGTAAGTTAGCCAAGTCTTGAGACACATTGTGTGATCCAAGTACACATACTATCTTCAGGAACTTCGTTAATATTTTAAAAAACTGAGAATGGCATAGAGGCATGACAGCATAGAATATGAGAAAAGGGCAGTCAGAGGTAAAGCCATTTCAAGAAGTTTTCAAAGGTAGAAAACAGAAGAAACTACAAACTAAAAAGCTTTATGAAAAGGATAGATGCCAGTTACTCAGACAACCAAGTCTCAAGTCTGAAGGCAACATATGTAGCAAAAGTGAACTGCAGGTCTATTTATAGAAAATAAAAACAAACAAATAAAAAAAGAAATAAATATTCCCTTAAACAAAACTCTTGGAGAGAGATAGATGGTTATTCTCTGGAATAATTTTAAGTGGAAGAGGTAAGAGACTGGCAGGTAATGCCAGGCTCGGCTTAGGGCAAGACTTAGATTAGGAAGACAAAGCAATAGTCTACAACTCTTTACACTTTCTCCTACTAAGTGGAAGAGGTAAGAGATTGGCAGGTAATGCCAGGCTCGGCTTAGGGCAAGACTTAGATTAGGAAGACAAAGCAATAGTCTACAACTCTTCACACTTTCTCCTATGCAAAGTAGGCAAATTGGTTAATTTCTGGATGATAGCAGAGAAAATACATCCACAATATCATAGGGAATATCCTTAGTCACTGAGATTTTCTAAGCACTACAGAACTTCTAATCAACTTTTCCTACTGTTCCACTGTAACCATGATTAGGTTACCATAAGAAACAAACTCTTAAGGCAACCATCAACACCAAAGAGGGATGCCAAACTAATAAATCAACTTATAAGTTCCATAATTAATATGCTCTAAAAAAGAATATAGAAAAAAAAATGGAACTGCAATGCCTTAACTCCATCCATTTTGAGCAAGTGAACCAGACTTACTCCGTTTTGTTAAGAGCTTACAGCCCCCCTCCCCTCTTTTGTAACCCCTTGAGCAAGCAGTGACCCTGTAAAAATAGGAAGTTTAGCGGAGGACTGCAAAAGAAATCCTGTGACAGCTGAAAAAAATCTTGTGAAAACCACAATCCTATTACAAGTCTGTCTGGTCTGTGTGCAGTTCTTAGCCACCCTCCTCCCTTAAAAGTCCCCTCCCCATAGCTCTAACTTTGCAAATGTTAGCTTCTGTAAAATTCTGCTTAAGCTAAGGCTTCACATCCCCTGCTTGAAGTGCCATATAAAAACCTTGCACACCCACTTCAATGTAGTCAAGAGACTTTGTGGCATGAGCCTGGTTGACTGGCTGGCCCAATAAAGGACCCTTGCTTAGTTCAGACTCAGTGTGCTGGCATTTCTCTATAATTCCACTTATGGTAGGTACAACATTTGGAGGCCCCAGTGACATTGCCAGCCAGAGGGTGGGCCTCCCTATGGGGTCCCCCAGAAAGGGCAAGAATTATAGGGGAGGCATCCCCTGAGACATTCCAGGGCCCCATAATTTCCTGAAATCCTCCTGAGGGCTTCGGAGGTACTCCTGCCAATTCCTCATCCAAATCAGGTCCTGTAGTCCACTCTGGAGAGGTGTTATTTGCATCTGGTATTTTTTCTATGGTTGGGGGGGCCCCCTGGTATGAACCACAAAATAATCACTAGGATGACATTGAGTGACCCAGAGAATGGTTTTGCATGAGGAGGACAACAGGGGCCCAAGAAGGAGGTGTAAAAACTCTGAGGGCTGCCCAGCAGAGACCCAAGACAGAGGCATAAGTACTCCTGAGGACTGCAGGTAGTGACCTAAGAGGGAGACAATAAGGGCTCCTGAGTGTCAACCAAGAAGGAGACACAGGGGCTCCTGAGGGCTGCCTGGAAGCTGGTTAGGCCTGTCTCAGGGTTCTTAGAAATAACAGGATGCTGGTGAGAAGCTTAGATCTGTTCATATGCTCATTTCTTGTAGTTGCCATCTTTTTGGCTGTGATTGTTCTTGTTTATTCCAAAAACATCTCTGGTTTTTGTGTGTCTTTTGAATCATGGGAACTCAACCAAAAAAATCTTTGACACCTTTGCTATGTATGTTGAAGAATTTTGCAGCTGGTTTCTCAGATGACTATGGAATCTGGATCTCAAAGAGCAGACTCCAAGTCCTCCGTGGAGAGGAGTAGTTGAGTTTTAATGTAGGGTGGCTGTCAACAGGCTCCCTGAACCCGGCCCTGGTGACCACAGTACACCAAGTGGCTGCTGGGAAGCCAGATCATCTAGACCAATTCCCTTATATTGATTAATGATTTATCTTAGTCATAACACCCCCTTCCCTGGTTACAAGCCTGCCTGATTGTAACTGTTCCTGTATCCTCCTGGTGTGAGCTCCTGTGGGCTCACGCATTAGAGTCCATAGCTCAGTATTCAGGCCCCTGAGGCAGATGAGTCTATGCCCCCAAAATAGGACAGACCAGAAATTACTCTGTGCCTTGAATTTTAGAAAAAGAGTGATGTGAAATCAAATGCAAAAGATAAAAATGAATGTTAAAGGCACCTGTTGTCTAAAGATGTATATTACATTTCAGCCAGGACTTAATAAGTAGAAGAACACCTTCCCAAAGTTAATAAATATATTGACAAATGAATAAATGCAGTTCATCCCCTGAGACAAAATTATCAGATCTGTGCAATTTTGCCTCAGGGAATGAATGAGGGCATGTACTCCCTACTCAAGGAGAAACATTTAGGCTGCTGTATTCAAGACCTTGCTAGGAAAGTATGGCCTGAAAAAGACAGCCTGTTTATGCCTAGAGATAGGGTTCTAATTTCTAAATCCTATATCAATGTTATATTCCATTAAATGTCTCCCATTTGTAAAGTGTAATAATTTGGTTGTTGAGATTGTTTAAGAAACTAAGTCTAAGTTTACTTAACTAAGGTTAAGTAAAACTCATAAAACAAAAATTCTGAAAAATTTACATGTTATCTAGTTGACTATGTATGGCTTTTAATATATTTTGGCTTATAATCCTGTTTGAACAAATGTTTTAAGCTTTTGATATTTAAAAAAAACTTCCAAAATGAAAATTCTGAATTTGATCTTTTTTGAAATATTAAGACCACTGAAAGTCTAGAAAAACAGATCAAACTTATTTAATATGTTAATATATAAGAAATACTGTCAAATATAAAATAATAATTACCTCTCCATAAATTATGTTTATATATGTGTATTCCAAGATTTTGGTCTGTCTTAATATATATTATCAGTAATAATTTTAATTCATCTCAGTAAGTATTTTTGTAAACTAACTGAGTCCAAAGTTTTCCTTGAAGAAAAACAGTAAAAAGGATTAGTGGATTCTCTTAAATTCAAATTCCTGATGATTTTAAAAATTAAATACCATCAGGCTACAAGTAAACTTCTAAAAACTTTAGTTAAAAAGCTGCCATGTTCATGAGTATTGCTAACCTAACTTCAAACTGAACAGAAATTAGTTGCATGAAACCAAGCTAATTTGTTAGGATTTTGATTTAAAATAGTGCCAATCCTTTCTATGTTCTGTTTTCTAGAAGTCAAGAAAATCATTTTCTATCTTTTAAGCTACTTATAGCTTTCAGCAATGTATATACTTATGAGCAAAATTTGAAACATTTATGTTTTTCTATCTTTGATTTCTCTGGAATTTAAAAACATTTGTAAATATTCTTAATTTCTAAGAATACAGTTATTTGCATAAATTCAATAAGAATGTGTTTTGTTCTGTAAGACAAAATAAAAAGCACTGGTTACTTTATCAAGGCTTTGACTTGAATAACATTTTTAGAAATTTCCTGACTACGTTAAAAAATTAAGCTTGACTTTATAATTTCAATAAAAATCTCATTGGAAAGACTGGCCAAGTACCTCACCAATAACATTTCCTGATTTGTGGTAAGTAAAGAATCTCACTTTCTGACATGTCCAGGAATCACAATTTGCTTGAGGAATTTTGCATGAAAAGAAGAACTTACCCAATACATACAGGTATCTGATGGTTCATGAGAGGCTTCTTTATAAAAAGTTAAAGTTCCACCAAAGCCAATTTTAAAGAAAAGAAAAGCCTAGATAGCTAATAATTGTTCTTGCTGCACATTATGCAAATAATCGGACTCAGTATCCTGACTTAGTTCTGTTATAATTTATTTTTTAGTAGAATGAGAAATCAGACAGAACAAAAATTCAACAGAAAACTTGTAGCCCACCTATATTAGAGTTCAGCCTTATCTACAATGCAAGCTCATAAAATGAAACATAGCTTTAAATCAGTTCTGTAAGAGAACTAATGTTCTTATGTTCTTATTGTGTAAACCTTAGCCTCAAAATCCAGAATTTATGAATATTTATAAATGACTGTTAAATAATATCATTTTTCTTACCCGTAACTTCGTCCCTGTCAGTGTAGAAAAGCCAGAAAGCCACAACCATATGCAAGGTGACTGAGGTCCTGCAGAAGCCACCCAGTCAACTGCTGCTTGGTGTATGATGTGTAAAAAGATAAACGCCAAAGCTGGACCTAGGTTTCTATTAGAAATCCACCTCAGATGACACATACCAGGAAAAAATTAGGAAGTCAACTTCACTAAAATCCATCTAGCCAGCAGAAAGTATAAATATCTTCTTGTGTTAGTAGACACATTCTCAAGATGGATAGAAGCCTTCCCCACCAACTTTTAAATGAAATCATTCCTAGTATCTCCAGAACCTTTTCTGGGTCCAGAAAAATATTCACTTCCAGGTTTGAGACACCTATGCAGACTCTAAGACTGGTGGCAAGAAACCTGGTACTGCCTTCCAACCTGGTAACTGAGTCTACATCAAGTCATTTCAGAAGGAAGGACTAACAACACAGTGGAATGGCCCATTCACTGTCACCCTCACTACCCTGGCAGCAGTGAGAGTTGATGGTTTGTCAGCATAGATCCACCACATGCAGGTGAAAAAGGCCACAGAAGACAGCAGAATCCATTAGCTGGAAGTCCCAGGAGAAAACCCCCTCAAGCTAAGACGCTTAAAATCTTAATCTATTTCCTATATGTGCATGTCCTCTTCTCCTTGACCCCTGTTTCTTCCCCCTCCTATTTTGTGTTGCTTGACCAAAAGGGGAGGTCTTAGCTAATACAATGTAGAAGAGGAGTACTTTAGGTCTGGTTTTCTACAATGACCTATGCAAGTATTAGGCCCACATCACACAGCCCATCACCGAAAATCCTGGTCATGTGAGCTGATGAGCAGCTACTCCAACTATGTATGGCATGGATGTGGAATCACTCATCTTGAATCCCTATTATAGGGAAGTGCTGTTACCCTTAATAATACCAAATATGTCACTGTAAAAAGAACAGAGGCTTGTCACAAGTACCTTGAGAGAGGTTTCTGGGCATATCTGATACCTGGAACATGTACCCCAATTTCAATGCAGCTGCAAAAGCCAAACGACCGAGTCTGGCAACAGAAACAGACTTGGAAACTCCAACTCCACAAGCATCAGCCTGAGAGGGCTCAGTTTTCAATTCAGTTAATCCACCATCTAAAACTCCCTTGTGACCAGTGGGGCCACTAGTCCCACTGTGTAACTCTTTTAATCCAGATTTCAGGAGCCCCATGCCCGATAAGAAACCACACCAGCAACTCCCCTTGCTTCCTACTTTACTAATCATGTTAGATGGTATGCATCATCTTTTAAATGTAATTCAACCAAAGTTAGCTTCTGAGTATTAGGGCCTACAACCCAAGCCTCCATATTACGTAAGGTTAGGTGAGCTAGCCCCCTACCCTGCCAGTAACTAACAACATCTTGTACCCAGTTAGCCGCTTGCGTTAGGAGATGTAACTGGGCAGGCAAGCTGTCTCTGAACCCCTGCCTAACAACTTTAATCACCAGCCTTGCTAGCCCTCTATTCCTCCTTGTCTTGGGATTACTAAAGGGCCTTGCATCCTCCACTGGTTCATCAATTTCCTAAAAACTCAATTGACCACAATCAAACTCAAAGTGATTGATGCCCAATATGACTCCATACCCTTAGATGAAGAGTCAAGAGTTTAATTCAGATGTCAAAGGTTTGATGTGGACATGAAACCAGTGGGGAACGTAATGCCCTAACTCCATCCATTTTGAGCAAGTGAACCAGACTTACTCCATTTTGTTAAGAGCTTGCAACACTCCCCTTTGTAACTACAGTAGTCCCTTGATCAAGCAGTAACCCTGAAAAACAGGACATTTAGCTGAGAGCTGCAAAAAAAATCATGTGACAGCTGAAAAAAATCTTGTAAAAAACTGTAATCCTGTCACAAGTCTGTCCGGTTTGTCTGTGTGTAGTTCTTAGATTCCCCCCTTGCAAGTCCCCTCCCCATGGCTCTAACCTTGCAGATGTTAGCTTCTATAAAATTCTGCTTACACTAAGGGTTCCCCTCCCTGCTTAAAGTGCCATATAAAAACCTTGCACCCTACTTCAACACAGTAAAAAGAGCTTGGGGCATGGGCCTGCTCTTGACTGGTCAGCCCAAAAGGACCCTTGCTTAATTTGGACTCACTGTGCTGGCATTTCTCTATAATTCCACTCACAGCAGGTACAACAGAACAAAGAACTGAGGTATCTCAGGGTTCTGTAAGTCTCCACGTCACAAAGGCCAGCATGATCCAGGAAAATGAATGAAAAAAAAATCTATCTAAGAATGATGAGAAAAGCCTACTATTTGCAGGGGGATAAGATGGGAAGAGAGGGAGAAGCAGGATGGCATAACTAAGATTGGATTCCAGGGAATAAAAAAGAAGTACTTCTTAAATTCTAGAATTGTTAACTTAGAATTTTATGCCCAGTCACAAGTGTCAGGGTAGAATAAAGATATTTTTGTGCAATAAAAAATTAGAATATTTTATCCTTACACTAGAGGATATACATCAGTAAAATCTGAAAAACAAATACACGCCATCTAGATGCAACAAATCTAAACCAGAAGACTGACGATGGGAAATTTCAAGGTGACAGGTGAGAGTCCACATCAGAGGAAAAAGGAAAGACGCCCGAGGACTTCAAATGAGAAAGCCATCAAAGTACAGGTGATGGGATGCCCTGCCACAGAAATCCAAAATACCATTTTTGGTAGCTATACCCTAGCAATTCATAGCCCAAGTCCTTCCCTAGAATAAACACCACTATTTAAAAAGTATGTATATTATTTATCCATTATGAAAGTGGTATTGGGAGCAGAAAGTTGATATAATGTTTTCTCCTTTATGAAAAAAGGATGCAAGCTAACTCTTCAGCTCTGTTATCTGGAAATCTTACCAAAGTGGAAATTCGTGATGTTATTAGGCATCATTGCTAATGATAAAGTGACCCTTGATGGTTAAACTATGTCTGGACAAGGAGTGCTATATATGAACAAGATTGGGAATGCCCAGCTTTGGGCTGCCCTGAGTGCCGTGCCACCTTGAAAGGGAGCATAGCCCTGTGGGCACATGGAGAAGCTATCCCTATGGAACTACTGCAGAGATACAGCTCCTCTTGGAAGGCAGCTCCCATAACCACACACATATTCTCATTTTCTCATGTCTCAGTTATCTTTAAGAAAGTCCAAGAATAGTCCCTGGATTGCTGTGCCCATAGCCACAAGGATGCCCAGGGCCAAACTCCCTGGCTAGCAAGTTGTATTTCCAGGTCTGTGTCTTCCTAAGTGAAACAGTTCAGGTCTGGCCTAATATGGATGCGAAATGTTGACTCAAGTCTATGACCACCAAGAATAGGTGATGCAGCTATAAATTATTAACGTAATAGAAAAAATTTAGTGAAACTACTTTTGCCATACATATAAAAGAAGCAGCTAATACAGAAATAAAATAAAAAAAATATCTGGCAGAATATTTTTACCATTTAATATTCCAGGTTTTTATTTCACAAGTCTCTGTACAAAGAACTAAAACGTTACCCACCCCATAGTAAAGCAGTTTGCAAAATAAGCTATTTTTTATATCCTCCCTTCCCTTTTTTTTTTTTTTCAAATTGGGAAATAAAGCTTCAATGGTTGTGCACACGCATATGTGTGCAAGTAAGAGAGAAAAACCTACAAAGGGCGAAGACAGTATCAGGAATAGTCTATGGTTGATAACAAAACATATAGAGGCTTAAATAATTTTATTTATAAAAGTTAACAAGTAGAGAAAACTTGATATAGTTTACCACATCTTCTTCCTCCATAGATGTAGAACAATAGGTAGTATTAGTAACCTTAGAAAAAGCAGTATATTTAGTAAACTATATGGAGAATTGAAAAGGGAAATATAAATGCAAAGAAAAAAAAAAGGCAGCCCCTGTGGCTCAAGGAGTAGGGCACCGGCCCGGTACAGTGCAGGTGGCGGGTTCAAGGCTGGCCCTGGCCAAAAAGTCAAAAAAAAAAGAGAGAGAAATCCATATATATACTACTTTTTCTAGGGTTACTAATGCTGCCTATTGTTCTATGCCTATGGAGAAAGACAACATAGTAAACTATTTTAAGTTTTCTCTACTTGTTAACTTTGGTAAATAAAATTACATATACACATGTATATATGAAGCAAAATACATATATCAAAATAAACAAAACTTTTGTAAATAAAATTTTATATACACATATATATATGAAAAAAAAACTACACAGAGCATTGAAGGAGAAATGGTTGAAAGTGGTTGTTCTGGTGAACAAAACAGTGTGTAGGGAAGGTCATATACAGATACTATTTCCATTTTTATATTAAAATTTAAGGTAATTTTTAAAATGTGTACCTTTAATTACAATACATTTAACTAATAATGATAATTTAAAGAACCCTATTATTATTAGGGAGTGCTTATCTTAGCTGTAATTAGGTAAATCAAGACAGATTTCCATCCACAGCCCACTTCCACCAAGCAAATGGTTGAGGGACAGAGTAAGCTAAAGTAGGTACCAATCTCTATAACACCACACAAAAGAAAGTTACTAATATGAAGAAATACTGTAAACAGAATCATAACTTAATAGTCTGTATGGATAAATCCTCTCACAAATTCAACAATCCTTTAATAACTGAATCTCTTAATTTGGTTTTAAGGTATTGCATTTTTCATGATATTCATCTAGATATAGGACTTAAAATATTATGCTTATAAAAATATACAGTTTAAACATCTGAGAATTAAATGTGACTATGAATGTAAAATAATACAGTTTTTTAGGCACCAATATGTATCTTAATCTCTATATAATAAATAGCCTAGTAATGACTTACAAGTTGTTGGGTGATTTTTAGTGACTGCCTGTCCATTAAATTTCCCATTGTTAAAAAAGACCTGAATTTCAGCAATGAAAAAGAAAATAATTTAGTTTTGCAATGCAAGGTTATATATCATAATGTAAAACACATTGTTTATTATATACAATGCTATTTATTTTCATTAAAAATATTCTGATTTGCTTTAAAGTTAAAACATTAAGGTAACATCAGTATGTTATCAAATATTTTTAAAAGCTAATCAAAAGATATAATAAAATGTTAGCTCACTTAGCAAAAATAACAATAGTTATAATCAGCAATAACCTATGAAACTGGATGAAGAAATAAAACCCCATACATCAAAATATTCACAAAGTTAAAATTTTCTATTGATAAGGTAATATGTTCACATCTTATTTAAAAAGGAAATTTCACCATATGTTGTTTATAAGAGTTATATATGAAATTCACATAAAATTTTAAAGGGGAAATGGATACAGAGTAGCATAAACACCTATGTCTCATTGTAACTAATATGAATAAATAAACCAGAAACAATTTAAATATACAGGGAAATTGAAAGAAGAAAAAAAGCAATGAGAATCTTTGACAAAAAAAATCAAATTAAGTAAAAATAGAATGATTAGTATAATAAAACAAGATTGATAGATATGATAATTATGACAACTATATTTTCCAACTTCTACCCTATGGAGTATATATAATTGCCCAGTATTTATAGACTATTCATAAGCATTTATCATATATTCAATTATAAAAAAAAACTATCAATCCTAAAAGACCAAAATTATAAAAACCAATTACCTTTTATGAACTACTAACTAGTAGCAATAAGAAATTCAAGACCTGAAACTTAGAAACACTTTCCTAAATAACAGATAAATTAAAAACTCTTTCAAATATCAATAGTATACTCATTAAGAACTATAAATAAAAAAAAGAACTATAAATAATAGGAGCATATTACTTTATGAATCATTCATTAAATTGGATGTGCAGGAATTCAGAAATTAGGAATAAGGAGTATAGACATGGGATACAGTCAAATTTTACCAAAGGACAATTCCTAGCCTTTTTCTTTCTCTTACTTAATAAAAAATTTTAAGACAAAAATGATGGGGAGGGGGGAATACTTCATACCCAAAGCTACCAGAAAAACATCAAAATAAACTTATGGAAAAAAAAAGTTTAAAAAAAGATAATAATAAATAGACTTATGAATTTATTAACCAGAGACCACATGTGAAAAAGCTGAAAAGATTACTCTCTCAGAAAGGTATAAATGAGGTCATAGGGACAGAATTAAACATAAAATGAAGTAATGGAAAGTGTAGTGAAGAAAACAAGGCAGCTTTTGCAGAGTGGGTGGGAGAATGGGTGACTGAACAATTACCTTCTGGTTTGAATTTTAAGATTGTATTTTAATACAATGTCCATGTTTTCTTTTTTTTTTTTTCAAAATAACTGTGAATATGTGAAGAGTGGGAGAAAAGTATTCTAGGAAGAGAGAGACAAGCCTAGGGTAAGGGGCCTAAGGAGAGCAAAACCTCAGTGTATGTGAGAGCCTGGGAAGAAACCAGTATGCCTGGTACTTCATGGGTGGTGGGAAGTAGTGGGAATAAAGTATAATGTACAATTTGGCAATAACAAAAAGTGTTTTTACACGGGCATCTCTTTATGGTGCTGGCCGTATTATTTTGAAAAAAATAAATAAAAATGGCACACTCACTGGAAAAGGAATAAAATACCTGGAAAGACTTAATCCTATTGAGAGAAAATGCAAAGGATTCTCTAAGAATTCTTCTGCATAAAAGAGATCAAAGCAAAGGTTGCAGGGAACACAGTATTCCTATACTATTTAAAGTTATATAACATAGAAAAACAGTAAAATACCACCAATGTGTTTCATCAGGTCAACATAACTTTAATACCAAAATGTTGTAAGAATGGTGGTTGGGGACCACCCATGATAAATGTCACTCATGACTATCCAACATCACCTCCACCCACTTATTGAATGATCTCACTTGTGAATACCTATTTAGAAAGACTTAATAAAATATTAGGGTATGGATTTCAATACTACTTTAAAAGTATAATGCACTATGACTGAGTTGGAATTTTTTTCTTGAATGTGAAAATGGTTTGGCATTCAAAAACCTGTCACTATCATTCATCCTATTAACAAATCACATCATGGCATCATGACTGTGGCAAGAACTTCAAGCACAAAGTTTTAAAAAGTTTGACAAAATCCCACCTATTCTTTTTTTGTTATAAAACAAAACCCAAAAAAGCTTATAAATATAAAAACACTTCAATTGTAAAAGAATACGAAGCCAATTGTCAGCATCGTATTAATAACAGTTAACTATGAAAGTTTTCATCGAACAGGAAAACAATGTCATTTGTCTGTATAAGAATAAAAAGGGGGATTGCAGATGACCTAAAGTGTTGTGAAGAAAATTGAAAGGCAAACTATAAACTGAAAAAAATCGTTAGCATATGGCAAAGAGCTTATTAGTAGTATCCAAAGATTTCCTTATGAAATTGGACAGAGGAAAGAATAAACACAAAAACAACAAAGTTTATTTGCCTTTAACAGTAAGGAAAGACAGCCCATTAAGATACAAAGAGATACTAATTCAAGATTTCACCCTCTACATAACAGAGAAAAAGAAAAGCATGTTCAGTGTTGGTGAGTCTCTTAATAAGTAGTCATTTTATACACTGGTGCAAGAAGGTAATTTGGAAACATTTATAGAAAAAGAAAGGTGGTATTCACGTGTATTCAAAAAATGTTAAAATGCATTTAAATTCCTTTGACCTAATAAAGTATGGGAATTTATCAAACATTAATGATTAAAGAAATATTAAAAGATTTTGCTATTTACCAGTAAGTGTGTTTGCTGGATGTTGTTTATATTAGAGACCAACATAGTATATTTGGCAGAATGTGGTAAAGCCATATGATAGAATATTATGCAACCATTAAAAACTATGTGATAGTAAAATTTTCACATGGGAAGATGTGCTTGATATAGTAACATATGAAACATACAGTTTACCAAACTTTGTATTCAGAATGTTGATAATATGTTTGTTAGATGTAATGAATGTGGAATTACATGTTACAAAAGTATCTATATAAAATATGATCAGTAGACCGTGAGATTACAAGTAGTTTTAATTTTCTATGCTCAGGAATATGTTCCATTATTTATTTCTAGTACTTTCTAACTTTGAGGTACCTGTAAAGTTTTTAAAACTGAAAAGTTCACATTAGTAATGATAAAAAGCTACAGTAAAGGAAAGATTTGGCAACATATTAATCTATTGGGGACAAAATGTTGCACTCCTTGACACGGGAATAATAATTTAGGTATAATTAAATCACATTGAAGTTTCAAACCATTCCAATGAACATGTGCTGGTATTTTTAGCTCTAGAGATAAAATTTTTGAAATCAAAATGACTACTGTCAACAATAAGATATGGCATACTTTAAAATTGGGGGGGGGCTTTTATAATTCAATTTCATTACACATCAGAATTTCTCGAGTTCATGCTATTCAAGTACTAGATATGAATCATTATAATGTAGACAGGTGCTATAATGCTATAGAGACCAGAACCTTACCTTAAATGTATAGTCTGTAGAATATTGAAGATTTTCTACATGGAAATAGCAGGTTTTGTTGGTCTTAGGAAATGAACCACCACCAGGTATCACTTCCAAATGGTAACGTGCTTCGGGACCATTCAGGTCACGGGGAGGTTTACACTGGATAAGCATACTATTATCTGAAGTCCGTGTGATACTCATGTTCTGGACTTCACTTGGCTCTATCAAAAAGAACAAAGATTTGTTATTTTAGTTATTTAATAAATGCATATCAATATTATTTGATGAGTCATGTGTACAGGATAAAGTATTCTAATTGTTAGTTTGCAGGTTACAGGTAAAACACGATAGTTAGGATAGTACATAAACAAAAACGCTATATGGAAACATCTGGAAAAAACTACCTATTTATTCAGTATTGGGAGGTAAGTTGTGCTTGAATCTCAGGTAGTCCCTGAAGGGGAGGTACAGAAATAGAGAATAGAGAAAAGGAAGGCAATAAGGCAGGGGGGACCTGATAGGGCGGGAGGAGGAGAGAGATGACTCTGATTGCAGCCCCCGAGGCCTGCCGCACAGTCCAAGCCCTGCTTCCCGGAAGTCTTACATCATTCTGGTGAGTATCCTCAGGATTCTTCAGGAACGAATTGTCATTTTCTGTGGTGTCACAGAAAGTCAGGAAAATAGCAAAAACCTAGAGCTCTAGGCCTTGGACTGTTTACATCAGAGCCTAAATGCTCTGAGGACAGACGACATTTCTTACAAGCTGCGCGCTCATTAGGGCCCCTGCAGCCCCAATACAGGGAACATTTTTTCTTCTCTGCCCTTGACGGAGGTTAGCATTTACCCCAGAGTGATATCTGGCGTGGGGCCTGGAAACTTAGGAGACATACAGGTGATAAGAGCAAATGCCATTGAAAAGGAACCTCAGCTCAAAATGTGACGTAAAATAGTTGGTACTTCAGTATAACAAAGAAAATGCTAACAAAATATTGTATTTTATGAACTATTTTATTGCGTGAACAGAGGTTAGTAGGTTAATGCGTTGTGGGACATTATTGGGTGTCTGATTGTGAATAGTATTTCTAGATAGCAAAGACAGCAACAATGCATTTTTTTTTGAGACAGGGTCTCACTTTGTCACCCTCTGCAGAGTGCTGTGGCATCACAGCTCACAGCAACCTCCAACTCCTAGGCTTAGGCGATTCTCTTGCCTCAGCCTCCCGAGTAGCTGGGACTATAGGCGCCCGCCACAATGCCCATCTAGTTTTGGGTGCAGTTTGGCTGGGCCAGGTTCGAACCTGCCAAACTCAGTATACAGGGCCAGCGCCCTACTCACTGAGCCATAGGTACCGCCCAACAATGCATTTTTTATCTAGGTCAGTTAGGAACCTAATTTTCCGAAATCTTAGAAATTGGACCAGTTAATGTGCCCTTATGCTTCATGCTTTACAACCCTACGGCTATATCTTAAGAATACAGACCAGCCAGGATTGCAGTTTTTAAGTTGTTTTATTTTGAATTACTATATTTTCTAGATGCTTACAAATGTGCCAGGTTCATATGCTTCCCAAATGAAACATAAAGATAGATGTGTTTTAGGCTAAAATTTTCATATTTTGCCTATTTCCCCTTGTGAAAGGAAGCATTAGAGCACAGAACTTACCGGATGCATTTGTTTGAAATTCACACGTGCTAGCTGGTCCCACCCGCTTCACCTTCCCTTTGTTGAAGGCCAATAATGACACAGAGTAGTCTGTGAAAGGTTTCAAATTTTCCAAATCATATCTGTCCTCGTTCTTAGTCAGATTGAAGCACTGTTCCTTGTTTTTTTCTTAGGAAAAAAGTGGAAAAATTTGCTAAGTCATTCAGAGTCAGGATTATATAGGCAATTTGGTCTCTACATAATATCATGCCAAGCAGACTCATAACTAATGAGCAATTGAGGAATAAGTGTGTCTTTTATACTGAGAAGTGTGCACAATTATAAGCAAATGCTATTGTACGAACTCAGTTATTATCAATAAACGTTCAAGTACTTTGGCTTCCTATCATTAATGGGGCACATAAAATACTTAATAAGTTCAGACACTTGTGAAGATGATGTCTTCGCTTTCTGATACAACTCAGCCTCCACCAGATACTGTAAAAGTCTTAACTTGTGGTGTTTCAGAATGATGATTTTTAAGATTTTTCTGAATCTGAGCTGTTCCCTGGAAGGTGAGTGAAACTGAATAGGCGTAAGGGAGAAGAGAAAAACCTTACACATAAGGAGAGTTTTAAGTTTAGAGACAAATCTGATGAAGGCAGCAGATTCTGGCTAAGAGGCAGGACCTTGTTTAAATGTGTCTTATTTAACATTGGGTAAGAAAAATTCACATTTGTTAAGTGAAAAAAAGATCCCTGACCTGCTGACTATTTCTGTGTAGCCAAGGGACATCAGGGAAGACAGGTCAAAGGTGGATTGCAGCAGCAGCCGGTTACTAGAGCACAGTTAGCGTGATAATAATAATACCAATGATGATTTTAAAAATGAATAACTCACTCCATGTGTCAAGCACTGTTTCAAGGGGTATGCATGAATTAGTTAATTTAGGCATTGCTTCAACTGTAAATTGGCATTCTTGGAATTACCTGATTTTACAGATGGGAAAACTGAGCTTCAGAGAGCAACCTGTACATGACCTCCCAGGAAATGAAGAAGGAAACCAGGGTGGAATCCAGGCAGTAACGTTGTAGAGTCCACAGTCTAGTTTTCCCCACGGCACTATGTGGTGTGGAAGAGGGAGCAAGGACCTGCAGTGGGGCCACACTTTATCTTCCACTTGGTCCCCTCTCTTCTGGGACAGCAGAACATACCTAGGGGCTTGCAGGAGCTCAGTAGGGAAAGATGTAACACCTGCTCATCTCTCATCTGTTCTCTCTAAAGTGGAGATGCTAGCAATTTCTCTACATGGCCTTGGAATTCTAAATAATATGTGAGATCAAGTGGCCGTTCCAGGCTCATTAAAATTGTCTATTTATCGCAAATCCTGAGCTGGGTTAATTGATTTATACTTGCTAGTTCAGTTCTGCGTAATCTCTGGTGACAATTGTCTTTAAGGGCAGGAAAGGGGCGAGCTCAAGAGAAGGGCAGCAGCCTCCTCTGAGTAAGGCTTCTGCCAGCCCCTTATGAGTCTGACTTCTAGGACAATGCCCACGTTGTGACCGGGACAAAATCCAAGTGTCAGATGTTCCTCTCCAGCTCCACCTGGCTTGCATTCAGTGACCTGATTTTGTATGTTTGCATATGGAATCTCATAACCATTCTGCATCAAAACAAATAACATTTTGTGTAGTTTTATTTTAGCCAATCCGACAGAAGTAAATTGTCAATTTTATTTTTGAACAATGCATTGTTCAAAAGATATTGTTGTTCAGGGATTTTTTTGTAAGCCATAATTCGTTAACGTTTTTCGTGCTTAGAAAAGTGGTTTGGAGTGCTCATTTACAAATTGCGAATGAGTTCAAACTTTAGTTAAAAAGCCAAAATGTAGGGTGGACATAAAGTCTGTGTGCAATTTAAACCAGTAAACTATTAATTTAAGTCCACCCTGTACATGAACATTCTTTCCACCTCCACATGTTCAAACATTTTTTTTTTTCCTGAAGACTCTGACATCAGAGCACAAGTTGTGTGGGACAAATTATAAACCTATTGGACTGGATGCTTGAATGGTTTTCCCTCAGGGCAACCGGGGCATATGTTCAGGTCACGTGTGTGGCACTGGGAAGGCCTGAAGAGATTCTCACTGGCATCTCCACTTGTCACCTCTTGTGTTTTAGAAAATACCTCAGGAAATCCATTAACCATTTCCTGCTTTAGACAGCTCTAAAACCCACTCAAATACTATCAACTTGTTTATCCCAAAACGGTTTTGTACTGCAAATGATAATAATAATAAAGGCAGTTTTTCCCTCTAAAAATGCACGACACAAAATAACTCCAAACAATATCATGGTCTCGAAGGATGCACACTGGTTTTGATAACTTTTGAAAAATAATCCTCTGAAGGCATCATTGACTCAATGATGAACTCAGTAATCCCTAATTATCGAGAAAGCTTCATTGTCACTTGGCATAATTAAGTTAATGACACAAAACTGCAGTTCCTTGAGATATGCTAAAAACATAGAACAAACAGGAGCAGAAAAGAGAATAGTTCAAGCTGGTGAACATTTTACAAAATAGTCTGTTGACTTCAGTTGTATCATATGAACTATGAAGATCTGTATGTACTTCTCTGAGAGTTATTACTAAAATATATAATAAAATTCTTAAACAACATATTTTAAAAATACTTGATAAACCGAGGCTATTAAACAAATGCTGATTACTTTCTTTACGCCTTTTAATTGCTGGCTTTCAGGGACCCTAAGATATTTAGATGATACAATAACAAAATGGAATTTAATATCTGATTAAAAAGTAATATGAAATGCAAGTGTCACAGACTTTTTGTGGATTTTAATAGTGAGTTAATCTGAAATAAGAAGTGTACTTAAAGGGGCAGTGCCTGTGACTCAAGCAGTAGGGCACTGGCCCCATATACCGGAGGTGGTGGGTTCAAATCCAACCCTGGCCAAAAATGGCAAAAAAAAAAAAAAAAAAAAAAAAAGAAGTGTACTTAAAATGATTGCTTTAACAATACTATTACTCCATCAACTCTCTTTGAACTAAAATTGGGGAAAACTGAATTATGATACATGTTTGAGATGAATAGACAACAAAGCCAGAACATATTTCTGTTTAGGGGAGAGCTGGCTCCACGGAGCACACGAAGCAGAGTCAGCACTTGATCTGGAGCTGGAATCAGTCACTAATGGCCAATTTCGTAGAAAAAGACTCCGTGCTGCCAATCCCACTCCAGTGTTATAATTGCATAGCTACTAAATGTGTGTAACCAATAAAAAGGAGCCTTACTAGTTACAAACAAAACTCATCAGACTGCTAACAAGTAACTAATTATACCTTACTTATGCAATCACAGTCCAAATACAGGTTCATTTAAAAACTGACCAAGGAGCCGTAACCATACCTGATCACCACCATAGAATCTGGCATAAAAAGCGCTCTGCAGTGGAGAGGATGCAGAAACTGAGGCGATAGTGAGTGGAAGATTCAGAAAACCAAGCAATGTGTTCTACGGCGGCCCGGCACAAAGACTTTGTAGAAAATGCATGCAACGAGGTGGAGAGGATCGAATCATCCTCCTGTTCTATCTTCCTAAGATTTCCATTTTCCTTTCTTAGACATTTAACTTTCAAAATTACCATACCCTCAAGTAGATTATATATATTTCTTCAAATATATCGTATATATATATTGTAGCATTTGAATCCTCTTAGGCTAAGTTGAAAACATGTGTATTTAACTTTGCTTTTGTAGTTTGATTATTTAGACTCAAACAACTAGAGAAAGCGATGTGAACAGAATTTACAATAGCATGCTGAAGCAAATAGTTGTTTGCTTTTCAGTTTTTGAAGTTGATGGGTGGTTCCTTCCTACCCTTTCTAGCAATGGACTTCTTGGAGTGCTCAGTTTATTCCTGCTGTAACCTGTGGGTGGAGACTCAGAGAGAGGGCTACCCAGCTGCTGAGGCTACTCTAAGCTCCTCCACAGATGTTCACCATTTTCTACAAACATTTCAGATACTTTATGTTGTCGGAGAGATATCTGTTCTCTTAACCGGCCTCTCATTTGATGGTCTCATGGCTGAACTAGTCACAGCAGGTTTTGACTGCATTTTCTTTTGCAGAAGTCATTTCTAAACTATGTTTCAAGATTGCCCCAAACTGGCCTCAGTGGCTAACCGAGTCCACATTCATTTTTATTCCCCCAATATTTCATGTGTATTAACCAGAACAAGCTTTGCAAAGTCTTTGCTTGTTTGTATGTTTAGCAAGACAAATCACTCCTATGTATTTGCAAGATATAAAGGATATCTTTATATATAAAGATATATATATATATAAATAACCTTCTAGGGAATTTCTTTCTTTAGGCTTTGGGGTACAAAGATGGAAGCAAATACTGGGAATGTTCTGAATTTTAGCCCTTTCCCAGCTGGAAAGCCCTCAGGGAATGAAAGCAGTTCTAATATCAAGGCATAAGTTTTGCACAGTCTCTGTGTGGGCAGCTCAAGGGCTCAATGCCTCAGTCCACACTTCTAGTATGTTCAGATTCTTGATTATCTATTTCCTGATATGAAATTAAATGCTGTACAAATTACCTGACTTGTTCTGATAGCAGAAAGTAAAACAATCAAATTTATTTTGAGGGGGACTCCAGGATATGTGGACACTCTTTGCACCTATATTCTGACAGGTAAAATCCCGAGGTTCTTCTGGAACTGTGAAAAGAATAAGAATGTGGAATATGAAAAATAAGGCTTGGAGAAAACATTCTTCATATTATAAGCATGTATTACAAACAGTTATATTTTGATCAATTATGAATGAATAGACATTGAAAGAAAGACATCTGGGCTTATTTAATTTGTTTTAGAGCAAATTATTTTAACAAAGTAAATGTCACTCCACTGTGACACTCTGGCACCTAAACTTTCCCCTGACCTAAAGATGCCTGAGAATCCCCTCTTCTTCTTACTTTTGGCTATTTTCCAGATATCTTGGGATTTGTGGATTATGCTGTGTGGAAAATCTGGCATTTGTAGGACTGATAAACGTAACCTTCATTATCTGAACAGCATCCGTCATAGTTTCTAGTAACTCGATGTAAGAACCCAGAAGAATGTGATAAATATTTAAATAAAACACATGACATATGAGCTATAAATTACATTCAATGTAACTTGATTAATTTACATTTGACACATGTATACATCCATTTCAGGACCACCACATTCAAGACACAGAAAATGTCTACAACCTCAAAAAGTGCTTCTGGGCCACTTCCCGGACACCTCAGCCCCCTGCTCCAACTCACACATGCTCTGAGCTGCTTTCTATTAATATAGATCAAATTCATCTAGCATATAACTAAGATTAACCAGTAAGTATTTTTACATCTAACGTTCTGCATTCAGCACAATATCTGAAGATTCATTCACAGTGGTGCCTGTGTTAGTAATTCATTTTTTAGTCATCAGTAGTCGCTGTAAAGGAATAAGATACATTTTATCTGTGATTCAATGTTTAACGGACATCGGGTTATTTCTGGGCTTGGGGCTACTCTGAATGAATCTGCTTCATCTTCACATGGACCTATTCTTTCCCCTTTGGTGAATATCTAGGGTGAAATAACTGGGCCATTACTTTACATCTTCCTGATTGCATTATCGGTCTTTGTACACTTAGCCATTTTAGTAGCCGTGTAATATCCTATCAATCTTGTTTTAATTGGCATGTCTCAGATAACTAATTATGCTAAGCATCTTTTATGGGCTTATTAGCTATTTGCCCATCTTCTTTTGTGAAGTATATGCATGTATTAAACATGTGTGTTCATTTTTAATGGAGTTATTTGATGCCTTATTCTGTAGCTGAATGAGCTCTCTAAATATTCTGGAAAAACTTTCCATGTTAGAAAAGTTAACTGTGATATATTTTTACAACCTATGACATGATCTTTTATTTTTTTTAATGGTTTCATTCGAAGAACAGGAATGGTCAATTTTGATGAAATCCAATTTATCAAAATTATTTATTTTGTGATTCTTGCTTTTTGTGCCCTAAGAAATCTTTGCTTCCGGTTTACAGATATTTTCCTCTGTCTTTGTTTGACGTTTTTATAATTTTCGCTTTAGTATTAAGGTCTAGAATCTATTTCTTTATCTCTTTTAATTTATTTTTGTGTTTGTTGAGAGGTGAGGGCCGATGTCCATTTTTTTCTATAGGGATACCAGAATTATTTCAAAAAGACTATTCTTTCTCCCACTGAAGTACCTTTGTGCTTTTAGCAAATGTAAAAAGTAGCTCTCTGGGGTTTCTATTTTGTTATATGGATTTATAAAGACTATATAATTTTAGTGTTGACTATCCACACTATGTTAAACACGTCTAGCTGTGTTGAGGACATAGTTTTATTTGCTCTTCTTGAAGCTTTATGTTATTTTGGAAAATTATACAGACATGGATTTAAGCAGCCCCCTTAGTCCTCAGCTATTCATATTTTTATGTGAAATTTAGACTCACTTCTATATGTTTTGTCAAAAATCCTGCAGTATTATAACTACCAAACAAGTTCAACAATGGGACAGACTGCAAGATCAATACAAAAAACATCAATTCTATTTCTATGCACCAGCCATGAGCAATCTGAAAATGAAATTAAGAAAGCAACACCATTGTAAGCAAGAAGACATTTAAACTAACAGTAAGTTTAACAAAAGAGGTACAAGACTTATGTGCTGAAAACTATAAACCATTTTGGAAAGACATTGAAGAAGATTAATGGAAAGACACCTGATATTCATGAAGACGAACATTGTTAAGATGGTGATACTCTCCAAATTGATTTATAGATACAATGCAATCCCTGTAAAAATCTAAGCTGACTTCTCTGTAGAAAGTAATCTATAGATCCTAAAATTCCTATGGAATTCCAAGAGCCCTCATTCTTTTTTTTTTATTGTTGGGATTCATTGAGTGTACAAGAAACCAGGTTACACTGATTGCATTTGTTAGGTAAAGTCCCTCTTACAATTGTGTCTTGCCCCCAAGAGGTGTGTCACACACCAAGACCCCACCCCCTCCCTCCTTCCCTCTCTCTCCTCTTCCTTTCTCCCAACCTCCACCGCATACTAGGTTATTAATTGTCTTCATATCAAAATTGAATACATAGGATTCATGCTCCATTCTTGTGATGCTTTACTAAGAATGATGTGTTCCATTCTATCCAGGTTGGAGGTAAAGTTCCCCATTGGAGAGAAAGGAACACTTTTACACTGCTGCTGGGACTGCAAACTAATACTACCTTTTTGGAAGGAAGTATGGGGAACCCTCAAAGAACTCAAGCAAGACCTCCCATTTGATCCTGCAATCCCATTACTGGGGAAAAAACCCCTTTTATCATAAGGACGCTTGCACTAGACTGTTCATTGCAGTTCAATTTACAGTAACCCTCAGATATTCTAAACAATCCTGAAAAAAATAAATAAATACAAAACATAAAGTTGCTGAGGGACTCACAAATTTGCAAGGCCAGACATACAACTGAGGGAAATGAAAATGCATACACGAAACCTTGTATGCGAATGTTCACAACAGTATTATTCACAATAACTAAAAAGTGACAACAAACTAAATGTCACTCAGCTTATGAAGGTACAAACAAAATAAGGTATATGCATGCAAGGAAATATTATTCAGCAATATAAAAGGAAGAATTGACACAGATTACAAAAGAGATACACCTTGAAAACAGTATGCTAAGTGAAAGAAGCCAGTAGTGAAAGATCACGTATTATATGATTCTATTTATAGGAAATGTCCAGAGAAGGCAAATCCATTCAGACAGAAAGTAAATTGGTAGTTGCCTGCTGAGAAATGGGGGGCTAGAGGGAAAATGGGGAGTCACTGTTAACAGATGCATAATTTCTTTTTGGTGTCATGAAACTGTTCTAACATTGATTCTGGCAACAGCTGCACAACTCTAAAAATATTAAAAATCACTGAAGCGTACATTTTAAAGGGTATGTTGTGGGATATGTGAATTAAAGGTTAAGACTTAAAAAAAAATGTGGCTCTTTTTGCAGTGATTGTACAAAAATCCCTCTTCTTTCTCAAGTGAAATAAGTAAAATGGTAAAAGTGCTCTTTCCTGAGACTGGAGATTTCTGAATTACTGGGATAAACCTTAATAACATATTATTTTGAATCCATTTGGCTAATATTCCATTTCCCATTTACTTTCTATGTTCATAGATGAGACAGGCCGATAGCTGCCTCAGCTTTGACCAAGTTTTGTATCCACATTATAAACATAGTAATGCTAATCCTACACCAAACCCCAACAATAGTCAAAGTGAGCTGGTAAGTGTCCCTGTCCTCCTTACCATAGAATAGCCTGATAAAATGAGAATCATCTGTTCTTTGACTATTCACGTAACTTTGAAAAACTACCTTCTTATCATGGTTTTGTGCGGGTGTGTTAAGTAAGCAAACAGCATGTGTGACATGGTATAAAAATATGTGAGGATAATTTTAATTCCACATCTCTAATGTGGAATTAAATCCCAGACAAATATTCATAATTCATTGGTTTAGACAATTTACCATTTTACCTAATCTTCTAAATTACACACAAAGTTGTTTTTATAATTTTTAGAATTTATCTTACTCTTTAGTTTTCTTTTTCTTATCTACACCATAGGAGAAGGGTTGTTTTGATAGATGTCTGGCTATTTCATTAATCTTTTGTGAGACCAGCCTTCAGATCTGTTGATCAATTCTTATTATTTTTATTTGTTCCCACTTTCAATAGTACATAAGCTAATCTTTATTATATTTTTTCCCTTCTACTACCTTTGC
>CAUYQV010057743.1:0-15260 GCA_963574575.1 Galagoides demidoff
ACAGCAACCTCCAGCTCCTAGGCTTAAGCAATTCGCTTGCCTCAGTCTCCCAAGTAGCTAGGACAACAGGGACCCGCCACAACATCCGGCTATTTTTTGGTTGTAGTTGTCATTGTTGTTTGGCAGGCCCAGGCTGGATTCAAACCTGCCAGCTCTGGCATATGTGGTTGGCGCCTTAGCCGCTTGAGCTACAGGCACTGACCCAAATTTGAAAATTTAGATGAGTACTTTCTAAAAAGTCTACATGACAAAAATTGAGAAAAAAGAAGAGGTAAATAGAAATGTTAAGCAATAGTAAGTGGAGTTTTGAATTATTTGACAGACACATATAAAAGTGTGTAGATTATAAGAGAACAGCTCAATGAATTTTCACAAAGTGAATATACCCATGAGACCAGCACCCAGTGACGGAAGAGGATGAGCATCCAGGAGCTCTCTTCTTCCTTATTCTCCCTTTCAATTACCAGACCCCTAAGAGTAACTTGTATATTGCATTTAATACAATGAATAAGTTTTGCCTGATTTTGAACTTTATATAACTAGACTCATATAGTAGGTTCTCATTTGGGGCCAGCATTTTACGCTCAACATTGTGAGATTCATGACCATTATCGCTTGTCGTTGTGGGTTGCCTCTGCTCATAGCTCTACAATGTTCCATTATATGAGTGTAGTATGCTTTATTTATTCAACGGTTATGAACATTTAGTGATTTTCCAGATTTTTTCCAATGCTTCTATGAACATTCTAGTACATGTTTTTCTTTTATGAAAAAATTTGTGCGATTTAGTAGATATATAACCACAAGTATAATTAAAGGATATGTATATCTTGAGCTTGAGTAAATATTGGCAAACCCGCTTCCAAAATTGTTGTATCAAGTTATATGACCAGCGATAGATGAGAGATTGTTTATGCTTTAATTGTGATTATTTTCCCAGCCATACAATGTAAGTTCTGTGAAGGCACAGACATTTTATTCCACTCATCACTAAACTTTTGAGCTCAAGCAATATACCCGCCTTGTGAGCTGCTGCTCCTGGATCAATTATTTAGTTAAATAAACACATTGATATTGACCTTTAACCATTTACTCCCTTAAAAATCACACTGTGGTGAATTCAACTTGCTTAACCTTCTCCGAGCATCATTTTCTTTTCCCAACTCTATTTCTTTACCCAAAGGATTCCTCTGCCAACACTTCTTTCTCCCTTCCTCAGGGAAATTTCTCCCCAAGAGATAACCAAGCAGGTACAATTACAGCACAGTCTTAAAGAAGTTAGGACATGGCTGGCGAGTTCTGCTGTTTCCAAGATCAATCAGTGTCTTCATTCACCTGCCTGTGCATATTTATTGAGCAACTACTAGGCACCAGCATTGTGTTATTTGAGCAAAATAAGCCCCAGCCTCTGTCAGAGTTTACATCTGGCAATACATTCAGATATTTAACAATCTCAGAAATGAGTGCCAAATCACAAATGGGATAAAGTCCACAAAGCAGAGGTACTTAGATCCATAAGAGGATACAATGAAAACATTTTCCTAGTCAAGAAAGTCATGAAGAGCTTTAAGACAAGTGGCAAGTCAACTGAAATTTAGAAAGTGAAGCATGGGGAGAGAAAAGTAAGCAAGTTTCATGTTTAGGGAAAAGCAAGTACAAAATCCCATGAAGAAGAAACGTGACGAGACTCAGGAACTACAAGAAAACCAGGCTAATCAGCCTGAAGAAGTCCAGAGGAACGCAGAAACAAACTGAGCCTGGTCAAGGAGCAGGTCTTTGCCTTTTGAAGAAAACATACCGTTAATGTGCAACTAGAAGGCATGGAATGTTTTAAAAGTGTGTGTAGTTGGGTGAGATGACATGCATGTGATCAGATTTTCATTTAGAAAAGGTCCGTTCAGCTGAAAGCGTGAGAGAATTCAGAGGCAGGAAAAAAGTGTGGATGCAGGAAGATGCCTCAGTTCTACTGATATCTCAGGGCTTACTTCCATGGTCTATGAAGGCGGGTGATGGGTTCTATTTGGGTGGTGGAGATGAAGACATTAAAAAAAAAAAAAACTCAAGGGAGACCCATAGAATGATACTGGTGAGCCTGACAGTGGGCTGTTCCTGTGGGTGAAGGATGGAGAGTGATCAAGGATTCTGGCATGGACAACTGGTCACATGCTAATGCCATTCACTGGGATGAATGTGGCAGAAGAAGATCCTGAGGTCAAGTTTCATGAGGTGACCATGAGAAGGAGGCTGGTCTAGGTGGAGGAAATGACAGGACTAAGATAGCAATAAGTCTTTGGTGTTTAGTAATTAGCAAGAAACCAACTCGATTTAAGTATGAGATTTATACAGCCTAATGTTGGAATTTAAAGAGTGACATTAAAATACATCCCTCACTGCACTAAGAAGTATGAAGTAATTAAGAAATAGAGGACTCAAACAGAGAACCAAATTTCCCTTATTACTGGGAGGGGTGGGTAAGAGTGTGCGGCCTAGGAAAAGCAATCAAAAGGGCACCCTACTAATTCACCTGCAAATTGAATTTTCCTTGTTCAAACTTCAGCCGTTCTGGTCTCCTAATGAGGCAAAGCCTGCTCACTTAATTTACTGTCTGCAGGAAAGGGCAGGAGATGGCATACTCTTTGCAGGTTTGAAGACTGAATTTTCCAATTAGATAGGACACTACTTTTCATTCTCAGAAAGGACTGGGGAAGAGTGTGGAAAGAAGAGCAAAAACTGCAATCTCTAGCCTTCTTCCTGACTTAATATGCCCCCAGGAAAGAAGGGAGAGGGGGAATATGGTTTCCTTATCTTTTTTTTTTTGGCCACAGCTGGGTTTGAATCCACAACCTTTGGCATATGGGGTAAGCACCTTACTCCTTTGAGCCATAGGTGCTGCCCCTAGTTTCCTTATCAATAATCCTGGCGCTAGTGTCCGTGAACCTTGTAGAGCTAGAAAGAGGTCTAGTTGTAGAACTAGTGGTAAAGCTCAAATTGGACTGGACTGTTGAGGACTGTAATACCAGGCTATGATATTATTATTTTATTTAGAAGAGACTGGGAAAAGCTGTGGAAAAGTAGTAAGGCAAAAGTCTTGTTAAGAATAGCACCATTAAGGAGTGACTTAGATATCCAAGAGGATTTGAACAATATTAACCCTAGAGCAGTGGTACTCAACATTTTTGGCACCAGGGACTGGTTTCATGGAAGACAATTATTTTTCCATGGACTGTGGGGCAGAGTGGATGATTCAACTGCATTATATTTGTCATGCATTTGTATTTGTATTATTATTACATTGTAATGTATAGTGAAATAATTATATAACTCATCATAATGCAGAACTGGTGGGAGCCCACCTCAGCTTCACCTCAGCTATCAGGCATTAGCTTTTCATAAGGAACATGCAATCTAGATCCCTCTCCTATGCAGATAACAGCAAGGTTCATGCTTCTATGAGAATCTAATACTAATGGCTGGTGATCTGGCGGGAAGCAGAGCTCCGGTGATGATGAGGGTGATGGGGAGCAGCTGTAAGTACACGTGAAGTTTTGTTCTGTTGCCTGGCAATTGCCTCCACCTGTGGGGCAGATTCCTATTAATAACAGGCCATAGACTAGGACTGGGCCTGTGGTGTGGGGATTGGGGATCAAAACTTTGATACTATTATTATGAGGATCTAAATACCTCTGCTTTGTGGACTTTATCCCATTTGTGATTTGGCATTCATTTCTGAGATTGTTAAATATCTGAATGTATAGCCTAAATAATGGTGAGGCACATTTAGATTTATTTTAGTTTACTTTTTAAAGGCTTCCAAGATAATCCTTAACTGTCAGAGTAACCCAAATATTTTCTAATCACTACAAAATACTGTACATGTCATTTTATCTGCTAAGGAAATTTATGCCCAAGGCAAATATAAATAACTACCTTGTAAAGGAGTATAAATTTTAAAGAAACACCTTTAAAGGGGACCCATAATCATTTATACAGATAAGCGCTCCACCCATTCTGTTTTTTTTTTTTTCTTTTTCTTCTTTTTGAGTGCCAGACTGTTGACTAACATCTGAGGACATATTGGAATCTAACTATACAATATTTTCAACTGACATGCTCTCAAAATTCCTCAATTTCAAAATTTGAAGCCATCCTCATTTCCTCAGAGAAACTTATCATTAACAGTGAGAAGGAGTTGTCAGGAAGAAAAATTTACTTAACCTGCTCATCACTATTTTTAAATATGAAATAAAATCTTAACTACGATGTGAATAAAAGAAAGTCAGTCTTAAATTACACTGGAAGTTAAGCAGGTAGCTGAGCTGCATATATTTATTGGAAAAAGTCTTGGAGACTAGAAGCTCCAAAGCCAACAGAATTTCTTGTAAAAACTCTGCACTTTTCCAGTGATGAATGATTTGCTTTTTACTGCTGGCAATTTAGTAATTATTAACTTCTCCATAATTAATGAATGGAAATTGAATCACATATGGGAGTCTAATTTTTATTATATGAGGGTTTTTATGTTTTTAAAAATAATTGTCTTAATTTTTTCTCCAAGGATTAACGATTAATAGATAATTTTCAACTTTGCTATGTTCGTGTCTTTTGAGATTATTAGATGTGAATAACTTTTTATTAACAGAATTGTCTGGGGAGGAACTTCTCATGCTTTGTGGCTTCATGAATTGATGTATCCCAAGAGAGCTGTGAATTTGGAAATTGCCAGAACTGAGCCCGGACTTGTTCAGCCTGGGAGTGTTGGAGTGTTTACCACTGTAGGTGACTGCCTGGCCCTTTGACCTTCTGTTGAAAGGCTCATCTGAGCTTGGTGATTTCAACCTGGAAGAGCCTTACCATTTTAGGGTTGGCACTAAAAATGAGGAAAAAGGCATACTTTTCTTAGGACCTTCTCTATCTTCTCTGGATTCCATATGATTTCAGGGTTTGTGTTCAGTGCAGTAGTATCATGGTGGTAGTTCTGAGCACTTGCATTCTACAAAATAAGTTCCAGCCAGTGATGAGTGTTGCAGTGTATTGAAATGATCTTTGGTGATAAACCTTTCTTCTAGCACTCACTTTTTAAAACGCAGGCTTGGTAAGTGGTAGCGCTACCCTTGCCAAATGTGCACAATTAGGAGACAAGGAAAGGAATAGTCCAAAAGCACAGTTACTAAGTGGTGACGTCCCAGCTGGATCACTGTTGGTCCCGTTCTCTCTCTGCAGATGTTTACAAGGCTTTATCCTGCGAAACTTGAACAATGACTTGTCTTTTCCTTGTTTCTAGGAGTTGTACTCCATTATTGGAGCAGGGCACAGCAGTTGGAAAGACATTATTACTTAGCCAATTTAATCTGCATTTGGCTAGAACTTCAAGTTCTAAGGATAGGGTCTGATTGTCATGCAAATTTAGAGTGCTGCCTTATTATAGTTGAGGCAAAGATGTGCAAAAAAGGAGATAACAGCTGTTAAGATGAAATAAGCATTTTACTGGATTTGAATCCTGTTGAAGGCCAGGGTAGTTTAGGTAAAAGCCCACTAGTGAAAGCTCATTTAATGATATCAACATTTGTTAATTTATTGATGTCTTCTTGAAGAACCTAAAGCCCTAAAAAAGCTCAGTTCGTGCTCCTATTACAGTTCCAAATTGGCACAAATAAGATTTTTTAATTAAGTTTTAGGGGAAGTAATCTGAAACAAATTATTAACTACAGTAGTGTAGATAATTATTTTAAAGAAAACACGATATATCTCACTTAATAGAATATTTCTATTTTTATAATTCCTTCATGGGAGATTTTCAAAGATATTGACACGGAAGAAAGAGCCAGGATAGTCTCCAGATTTCTCTACTTAAAGCTTCTTTGAAGAATTTAGCGATAGATTGTGTGTTACTTTTACTTACAAAGCAAAGATGGGAGCGAAAAACAAGCTACAGAAAGCAGAACATTCAAAATGGCTCCACTGAGGAGAACTGGAAAACTTTCCAAAACTAGTTTGAGTTTTGCCTGAGGCCACCCCTCACCTGATTGCATTAATATTTTTTAGCGTGTATGTGTAAGTTTCGTTCCCACAGCCTTAGGAAACCGTTGAAACTGCATTTAAGAAAAATGAGAAATTTTAGAATTGGAGATTTCTATTCATTTGAACCAATATTTGCAGAGGCTGCATAATGCGCCCAGAAATATATCTAGGATTAGCTTTTTATCAGAATATATTGAAATTGCTAAATAGATTTCTTAGAGACTCAAATTTAATTTAGACATATTGATTTAACACCCTAGGTCAAGATAAATGAAATTCTGTAAAACCCAATAAATAAACATTTTCATCATCTTCTATTATGTTTGTAGAAGGTATAATGAGAAATACCTAGAATACCATTTAAAGAAAATAGGCTTAAAATGTGTTACAAAGAAAATTATTACATTCAGGATGAACGAATTAAAAAAATCTTCAAAAAATAGGTTAAAATTGATCACTATTTTTTTTTTTTTACATACAAGATATACAAAGTCAGGAAAGTTTCTCCCCCAGCCCCTTGAAGTTACTAGTCCTTTCAGTACCAGTGGAAGTTGCAATTCCTTTTACTCTTGATTGGTTTTCAGATGAAAGCAAGTTTCATGGGGAGGTTTATGCCCCTCAGAGATTCTGGAAACTTTGGCTCTAGAACACCCAGTTTCACAGCATCTGTTCCTCTAGGGTCCTCCTTGCAATTTGCTAAGAATTAGATTTTTTCCCCCCTTTAACAATCATTTTTTAAATAAAGTAATAACTGTTCATAGTTATTTTTTGTAAAGTCCAGTCCTGGTCCCCTGAAGCCAGCACTTTCAGTTTTGAATTCCTTCTTCCTCTGTTTAACTCTATGTGGCGTGTTACTGGTTCTGACTTGGAAGCTCTAGACATCGCCCTTTGACACTGACAGGTACTTAGGAACCACTTTCCTGACAGCTGCTCTTCCTCCCTCTTCCATCATTCCAGAATCCCTAATCTAGGGATCTACAACTATAGATTTCCCTCAAGGCCAAATTTTACTATAGTTTGTAAAGTTTGATATTGTGTGTTTTATTATAATTTTTAATTTAAAACATTTTCCGATCTTTGCTGTGATTTTTTTCTTTGTCCCATTTCTTTTAATTTATTTATTTGTTTATTCATTAAATCATAGCTGTGTACATTAATGCAATCATGGAGTACAATGTGCTGGCTTTACATGCAATTTGAAATGCTTTCATCAAATTGGTCAACATAGCCTTCATAGTATTTTCTTAGTTATTGTGTTAAGACATTTGTTCTGCACCTAGTAAGTTTCACATGTACCCTGTAAGATCACCCATTTCTTTTGAAGTGAGTTTTGTAGTACTTGAATATTTGGGGATGTTCTAATTACCTTTATGTTTTTATTTCCTTACATAATTCCACTGGGACTCCAAAATATATTCTATCTGATTTAAAACATTCAATATTTGATGAATTACTTTAAATTTCAACACATACTATATTTTGATAAATATTATATGTGAACTGGAAGTGTATGGATATGCTGTAGTTATTGAGTGGCGTGGTCTAGATATGTCCGTTTTTGTCAAGTTTGTTAGAACTTTTCCTTTTGTGAATTTTTTTTGGTCTGGTGGTTCCATCAGTTATTGAGAGGTATGGTAAGAACTCATCTATGATTATGGAGTAGTCTATATATTTTTTTAGTTATATTATTTTCTGACCCGAACAATTTGAAGGCATATTATTATTTTTATATATATTTAAGATTGGCAACTTTTCTAGTGGATGGACCTCATAAAATGTTTCTTTTTTCTTTTCTTTTTTTTTTTTTATTAAATCATCACTGTGTACATTAATGCAGTCATGGGGTACAATGTGCTGGTTTTATATACAATTTGAAATATTTTCATCAAACTGGTTAACATGGCCTTGATGGCATTTTCTTAGTTATTATGTTAAGACATTTATATTCTACATTTAGTAAGTTTCACATGTACCATTTTGAGATTAAGTCCAATCTCTCTAATTATAATAAGGTAAGGAGAGGTTCATGTTAGCTGATGTTTAGGAGGTATGTTTTTCAACCTTTTACTTTCAAAGTTTCTTAATTCTTATATTTAGGTAAGCTTATTTAAAAATACAGAAAGTATAGATATACTATGAAAACATTTAAAAATGAAGATTTTAAAATCCAACCAGAGACTTTGGTCTTTTGTTGGCCTCCCCCTTGGTTATCTTTTCTGCTCCTGGTGTCCCACACTGTCACTCTGTGCCTTGGCAATTCTGTTTCTGAGCAGGATAATCCAGAGGGTGGCAGCTGGTCACTCTTCTTCCCAACCTTCTTGAGAGAGGCTGGTGAGAAGATGTCTCTAGGCCACGGTTTTAGAGCACTTCCAGAACTGTTTTTTGAGATTTTTGTCCTGTAACTGAAGTGGTTAGGATGATAGCTTCCACAATGTGAGCTAAGGTGCCTTGAGGTATTGCATTGAACCGACAGAGGACCAGGGGATAGTTTATATTTTTGAGGGGACTAGGTTGAGATAGTTCACACATTTCAATAGTAATTTGAACTACATTTCTTTTTCTTTGGGTTTTTAGTAAGTACTGTAATAAAAGCAAGTCTAGTGCTAAAACCAATGTGGAATAGGGAATAATGGTTGAGACCTAATTTGATTTCAAGGTTTGAAATGATGTGGAGTGCCCGTGATAGTCATACATATCCCAATTATTAAATAATTGCAGTTATTTAAGAATGAAATAAAAATGCTATTTTTCTTTTGTTGTGTAAATGTTGTGTATACTTTCAAACTCATAACCAAAATTAAAAAATGAACATCTCCTCCACCCCCCAAAGTTCCCTTTTGCCCTTTTGAAATCTGACCTTGCTGTACCTTCCTACCTTACCACTCTCCCTGGAAGTCACTGATCTGCTTTCTGTTTCTATTAACCAGACACTTATATAAATGAACTCCTTTTTGAAGGGTCTGGAATCTTTCATGCCCCTTAATTATTTAAGATTCAGCCATCTTGCAGGCATCAATTATTTTATTACTGAGTAGTATACCATTGTACAGGTAGGCTATAGCTTGTTTATCTATTTGCTTGTCGATGGGTTTTTAGGTTTCTTCCAGCTTAGAACATAAATTTTTCCATGGAAATTCACATACATGTGCTTTTGTTAATTGGAGTAAATACTAGAATTGGAATGGCTGATAGGTGTAAATCTAGTTTTTAAGAGACTATCAAAGTGTTTGTCAAAATGTACCATTTCATAGTCCCACCAACAGTATGTGAGAATTCCACACTCCTGCCAATAGTTTGTATGGGTCACCTTTTTGAACCTTAGACATTTTAATACATAACATTGTCTCATTGTAGTTGGATAATGCCTAATGATGTTTAGCTGTTGTTACGTACTAACATGCCGTCTGTATAGCTTTAGCCAAGTGTATACTCAAACTTTTCCCCTTTTCTTTTTTATTGTTGTTTTCTTTATTTGCTGCTTATTAAATTTTAATCACTTTTTTACATATTCTAGATACAAATCTCTTATTAGATATGAGATTTACAAATATTTTCTCCTTGTCTCTGTTTTTTTTTTTTTTGTTCTCTGACTACTATCTCAAATAACAGGTGTTCTTAATTTTGATGAGGTCCAATTTATTATTTTTATGTTTTGTGCTTTTGGCACTTTTTATAGGAAATCTTTGATTAACTGAAGATTACAAAGTTTTTTTCATATATTTTCTTCTAGAACTTTATGATTTTCTTTATACTTTATGTTGAAGTCTATGATTTCACAAGTGACAGAAGTTGGAACTTAAGGAGCTATCATGCATAACAAGAGCCATGGGCTTAAATAATATCATCAAGAAATGTTCTCCCTCTGTCTTTTGACACTTTTTATATACTATATGTCCAGGAAATTCCAACTACTTGTTTAAGAACAAACTATTAAAATACTTTTTAAAGAAAGTGTAACAGAAATATTTTAGCAAGGGTATTAATGAAGAATAATGGGTACTTTAGGCATTAATCATTGATTTCTTCATTTGGTTTGAAGACAATTTTGTCTGCCATTTTTAAAATCGTGTTCAATTTTATGGTTTATGAAATGGGGAAATGCTTATTTCCAGATTCTGAAGAGTTATGAAATTCATTTGCCAAACGCTGTGAAAGCTGAGAACATCCTCAATAAATATTTGTTGATGGTTTATAACTAGCATGACAAATACAGTAGCCACGAGCCACATGGACCTCGACCTGACTAACATGGGCAGTAAGTATAAAATACACACCAGATTTGAATGGCTCACTATGAAACAACATTTAAAATAGTCATTGACAGTTTTTATACTGATCACTGTTAAAATAATAGTATGCATATATTTTGCATACGCATATACAAGGTCAATTAAGTTCATGAACTCATCTTCGAAAACGTGCTACATACATATTTCTGTTCCACTTTCTTGCCAAGCCCCCCCATACCTCATTGCTGAATATCACTACAGTCACCTTCAAAGTATTTCCCTTGGGAAACGATACACCGATGCCAGCACCTACTTCATCCTTCAAAGCACTTTTTGTAGCATGAATTTGTGAGCCTAATTGTCAGATTGCATACGATGACACCTCTGATGGTCATTCCAGACAAAGAGTTCTAGTTCCAAAATTGCTTTGATGGGTGGACTAGGCACTGGCATTGGTGCATACATTTCCAAGGGGAGTACTTCAAAAGTGATCATAACGATATTCAGCAATGAGGTATATAGCACATTTTCTAGGATGAGTTCACAAACTTAATTGTCCTACCCATACATACATAGCTACAAATAATTTATCTTCCAATAAATATTTATCAATTCCAAAAGGAAAATTGATGACTTTATCATGGAGAAATCTGGCACAAACTTGATGGTATGTCTCCTGCTATGATGCCTTAAAAATATCATACCATTATCTCTCTGGTATTTCAGTAAAGGATACATAACCTAAGTCTAGATGTGAGGAAATATCAGATGAAAATAGCTGAAACCCGTTCTTCAGACAAACACATGCTCATGTTCTTTAAAAGTCTCAGAGTCACGAAACACAGGAGAAAATAAAAGAACTGTTTCAAATTGAAGGAGACTAAGGAGGCATAACAATGCAATGGGAGATCCTTGATTAGATTCTGGACCAGAAAGTTAAAAATTTGTATTTGGGTGACAACTGGGAAAATTTGAAAGAGAGAATAGCATGCATAGACTAGGCAATAGTGTTGCATCAGTGTTGGGATTCTGACAGGGATGACTATATTCTGGTTATGTTGGGTCTTGCTTTAGTGCTCCAGCTTTTTCTGGAATATATGCTAAAATGATTCAGGAAAATAATGTTTTGAATAACTAATATCCAATATGTAATTTTTAATATGTATGTATATATGAAAGAGAGAGAGTGAGTGAGCAAATGTGGTGAGATATTAACCCTTTGGGAAATTGGATAGTAGAAATTTAAAAGTTCTTTATACTTTTCTTGTAAGTTTTCTGTAAATTTGAAATTCAAAATAAGTTACTAAAAAATTGTCAGCCTAAAATGGAACAGTAATAATAGTAATAAGGTTATTAATAAATAGCTGAGGGGAAAAACATAGGTAGAGCTCTATGAGGTCAGGCTGTGCAGAAAACGAGTGAGGTCTTTGGGGACTGAAGAAAATTGAACTGGGTTCTGAAGTGTAGGTAGGATTTTCATTATAAGCAGAGAGAGGAGGAAGAAGGGCATTCTAGTTCAGAGAAACAATATAAAGGATTTGGAATCAAAATGAAGAAGGAGCTCGGCACCTGTGGCTAAGGTAGCTAAGGAGCAAGCCACATACACCTAAGGTGGTGGGTTCAAAACCAACCTGGGCCCATCAAAACAGCAATGGCGGCTGCAACCAAAAATTAGCCGGGCATTGTGGCGGTCGCCTGTGGTCTCAGCTACTTGGGAGGCAGAGGCAGGAGACTTGCTTGAGCCCAGGAGTTGGAGGTTGCTGTGAGCTGTGATGCCACAGCACTCTACCCAGGGGGACAGCTTGAGGCTCTATGTCAAAAAAAAAAAAAAAAAGAAAGAAAGAAAAGAAAATGAATAAGGTCTGCTTGGCAAATAATAAATAGACCTGGCCAGAATGTAGGACGTGGGTTAAGACATAGTAGGAGATGTGTTGGAAATGTGGAAGGCATCCAGGATATGGATGATGGATCAATGTAAGGCAGAACAAATTAGGTTTGGTCTTGGTTTCAAAAGAATTTACAGACCAAATGTTCAAGTAAAACAAAATAGGAAATGATTTGCTTTTCTACTTTGTTTATTGAGGTTTTTTTAAAGCAACTTCACCTAAGAAAATGTATCAATTCAAAGTTTATCACTAGCTTAATTGACTCTAAGACAAACTCATTGAGGGGAACTTCATACATTTACTAAAACAAAGCATTACCTACTGACTATACTTCTTGAACATGTCCAGACCTTAAGATCTTTACACTTATTCTTCCCTCCATAAGAAACCTTCCTTCCTTTAATCAAATTTCATTTTATTTTTATTTTAAAGGAATAGCTTTAGGTTTTAATTTTAAAGCTCTTAATAAGAAAGCTAATATTTTTTCATGACAAGAAGTTTTTCCCAAAGCCATTTTGATCCTCAAAAAATGGCAAAGGCTTTCCTGAGTGTTGCATTAAAATGATGTTTATTCTCGATCCCTTTCCTCCTTCCCCCAACCAAAGCTCCCCATGGGTGATGGATGAAGTTTAATAATACTTGTCTTGGTCAATAGTTGAGCAATAGAAGGGCCTTTATTCTTGGGAAGGTCATTCACAAAAATCCTGTTTACCTATACAACTTTTCAGTTTTCTTTGGCTTATCATTGTATATACAATCATTAAAAAATATGGGATCTAAAATATAAAATAACGGCTCAAAGTTGACTTTTTATTCTTGTTACAAATAGCTACAAATTGTTTGATAGCACTTATTGAGCAGCTGTGCATTTTCTTATTGATTTCTGAGGCCATTATTATCTCCCATTACATTATTATGTATACTACTGTCTTTCTGGATTACTGCCCTTTTCAACTGCATTATCTCACAAATCTTATATCATTTCTGATAAAAATTTATATTTTCGAAATTTGTATTTTCATTTGTGAGAACATGAGCTCGTAATCTTACTATCATTTTTTTTTATTGAGATTCTCAAATATTTGTTTATCCAAAAGAACTTTGGAATCAATTTCCTGAGTTCCAGAAGAAAAAGTGTAGATTTTTATGAGGATTTCATTTGCCATAAATCAACTTGGAAAGAACAAAATCAAATCTGTATTTTTTATGTAGTCTTTCCCTTTAAAATTAAGTACAATTGTTTGTTTGTTTGTTTCTTTCTTTCTTTCTTTTTTTTTTTTTTTTTGAGACAGAGTCTCACTATGTCACCCTCAGTAGAGTGCCATGGCTTCACAGCTCACAGCAACCTCAAACTCTTGGGCTTAAGCAATTCTCTTGCCTCAACCTCCCAAGCAGCTAGGATTACAGGTGCCTGCCACAACTCTCTGCTTTTTTTTGTTGCAGTTGCCATTGTTGTTTTAGCTGACCTGGCTGGTTTTGAACCCTCCAGACTGGCTGTATGTGGCCGGAGCCCTACCCACTGAGATAAGGGTGGCTCCATTAAGTACTTTTCAAAATAAAATGCACTTGCATGAAATTTGGAAGATGGGTATGATGTAGATCACACCTCCTCTTCTTTCTAGGATAGAGTTGGCTGATGAATTTCCCCTGGCGGACACCAGTTTTTCAGATGTCAGGCTGGATTGCACCTGTGATAGCAGCACCAGTTTCCAGATAGGTCCTAACTTCAGAATGGCAGCAATTGTTTTCTGATATTGGGATAGCAGTTGCAGGGCTGGGCCTTGCTGTCTGGTGGCAGCCCGATGACTTGCACTCTTTTTGAGTAAAATTTTGAGTATCCAATTTTTTTTTTCTCTGTGAAATACCTGTGATGATTTCCAGTTTCTGAACTGAAACCTGCTTTCATAAAACAGACTCACAAAGATTGGAGCCTGGAATTATTATTCCACCAAGTTGGGCTTAAGGCAACAATGACCTAATTGCCAACAGAAAATTAAAACTGGTGATTAGAAAAATCTCTCTTAGGCCAGGTGCAGTGCTCAAGCCTATGGTCCCAGCACTCTGGGAGGCTAAGGCAGATGAATTGCCTGAGCTCAGAAGTTTGAGACCAGCCTGAGCAAACTGAGACCTGGTCTCCACTAAAAATAGAAAAACTAGCCAGGCCTGGTGGTGGGTGCCTATAGTCCCTGCTACTCAGGAGGCTGAGGCCAGAGGATTGCTTGAGCCCAAGAGTTTGAGGTTACTGTGAACTGTGATATCACGGCAAAAATAAAAGAAAAAGAAAAACTCTTTCTTAAATGATTTCCAGAGGTCGCCTGGAAGGGAAAGAATATTTAAGGCAAGGCTTTGGCAGATAATATAATGGATGCCATAATCCACTGTGGTGGGACCAAGAAATGCCTACCTGCTCTGTGGGTTAGTTAACTACTTCTAGAAGTAATGAGGAGCTTAACCAAAGAGAACAAAATGTTCTGGAGTTTTGGGTGGTGCCTGTGGCCCAAAGGAGTAGGGCATCAGCTCCATATACCGGAGGTAGCAGGTTCAAACTTAGCCCTGGCCAAAAATTGCAAAAAAAAAAAAAATGTTCTGGACTTTAAGTTTTGAAGTTTTGATCTCATGGTATGATATTGATATGAGGACCTGAGACCTTCTATTACTGCTCTAAGAATCTCTTTTTTTGTACACCCAGAATTGATGTAGCTGAAAATGTGCCAGTTTGAACATTACAATTTCCCTAATTGTCACACATATTCAATTTACAGCTTTACCAGATCTCTTATGTGAGACTTAGGAAATTGATTAGAGAAGAGTGTAACTTTAAGAATGGCATTGGGGGGTGGCGCCTGTGGCTCAAAAGGATAGGGCACAGGCCTCATATGTAGGGTGACCAGATTTTAACATCAGTAAGGTGGGACAACATGGCTGGGGGGCAGGGCAGGGGCCGGGCAGGGGCGGGGCAGGGGATGGGGCAGGGCAGAGCCTGACCACAATGCAAACTTTGATAAGCAGTTCTCGATAATCACTTCTCAACAATTATTTGTTATTATTACAGTTTAACATTATAAAATTAACAAAAATAATATAACTCATATTCTGGCAAAAGCCACATGGCAGCCGAAAACCATAT
>CAUYQV010057744.1:0-10606 GCA_963574575.1 Galagoides demidoff
TTACCTTCTAGGCGCGACCTCCAAGTCTGAACTGTGTGCGTGTTCTTTCATTCTCCTTCTAAAGCTACTATAGCTCTCTTCTCCCTTCACATACCGAACACGCACGGTGCCGCCCTTTCTGCCGGACAGGGAAAGGCGACAACAAAGTTGTCTTTGTCACATAGATCCTGGAACTTCTTGCTTCCAGAAGACAAGAACAGCCTACCCTGACTCCCCTCCTGGGGATAGGAGGGTGGTGCGGGAGGGGAGGGAAGGAAAGGAACCATGGGGAAACTTGTGGTTTAGGCGTCTTCAAACAGTCTAAAGATAAAGCCGCTCTCTTCTGCCCAACTCTTAGTATCTCCCACCCACATGCACACCAAGGTGATGTCTACCTGGGCTAAAAAACCTTTAACTGATACCAGCAACCAGGGACACAAAATCTTCACTGAACCCACTTACCAAAGCTACGAAAGGTTGCCTGAATGAGCTCTCTGGCTGACTTTCTCTGGTTACTGCTCAGTTAGTACTGGTCAGTGCGGTACACAGGGAGTGAGGCAACAGTTTCATTGATATATTCTCCCATTACAATGGATTTGACGTAAAGATGTGCTTCATCAATGCAGCCTCCTGGTAATGCTTCAGATCACACCCTCTTCCTCCCTCGGTGTATAACAGCCCGAATATTTCATTTGAGGCCACATGGTGTGAGGTGTTCAGGCCAGAGCCATCACAACCCTCCCTTGGGAAAGCCAAGTGATGCTTGTGGGTCAGGTTCTCTGTTAGAGACATCTGCTTAACTTCTATACCTCTATTCACAGGTTTCTGGCTAATCTTCCTCATCTCCATCATGAAAACAACATCCACACTGTGGCCAAATCCTTTCACTGTTCAGAGGAAGGTGTCCTGCAGATCCAGCTCTCAGACGAAGGCACTTGTCTAATAAATGGAGCTCTCACTGATGGCAGGCTGTATTACTCAATCAAGATGAAAGCAAGCCACTGTTCCCCTGTTTCCTAGCCTGACATAAAGACTGGATGTCTGGGTGTCAACCACCATCGGTCTTACACTGGTGCCACGGCAGAATTCACAAAGGGCAAGGAAGCTTGTATAGCCTGAAAGTTACAACGCCCACATCCACATCTGTGGCCATCCTTCAACATCAGTCCTGACCATCAGATCCTCAGCTTCTGACAGCAAGCCCTGACTGACCACCACACCCCAGCTCTCAGACTCTCCAGCATGAGTTTCCAGATCTTCGAATCATCTCAACCAACCTTTCAGGCTGATCAGATTTCTAAGTAAGGCCTGTCATCTTCACCTGAGTGTGGAGGAGCTCCTGGTGGACAGTGTCCACAAGCCACCACCATGAGTCATCTACCCCTACAGAGGGCCCGCTTTTGACAAATGCTGCTGCTATTTCAGAAGATGGGCAGGGCCTCATTCTGAGCACATGGGAAGCAGACGTCTGGGCACCATCGTCCTGCAGGTACCAGGTGGATGTTTCAACTGGCCACCTGGAATTGACGATGACTCTCTGCACTATGAGTGGTGCTTTAAGTGCACTTTTTCATTCAATCCTCCCAAATCTGAGAAGACAACCTCCCTTCACGGATGAAAGGACAGACTCTTAGAAAAGCAGACCTGCTTCGGCAAGGCCACCCTGCCAGAAGATTAGCAAGTCAAACCAAGTTCCGGTTGGTTCTAAGGTCTATGCTATTTTTTTTCTTTTTAACCTTTTGTTTTTAAATAATATAAGACTTACAGAAAAGTTGCAAAAAGAGTACAAAAAAATGTATCTACACCCTTCACACGGCACCTAGTCCCAAATGTTAGCTTTTTCCCACTCAGGCTTTCCCCTTCTGTCTTTTCATCATTTTTTCTGAACCACTTGAGAGGTGGTTACAGCCCTAATGTCACCTTATGCCTATATATTTCCAAGGATCCTTCCCAAAACTCCAGGGTATCACCTCACGTAATCACAGTATAATTATCAAAATCAGCAACTTAACATTGATACAACACTATTATCTAACCCATGGTCAGCAAACTGTATGCAAAAGATCAGACAGTAAATATTTTAGGCTCTGGATCCACGTCAGTCTGTGTTGCAACCTCTCACTCCTGCTGTCCCAGGGCAAAAGCAGCCATGCCCGTGTGCCAACACTACTTTATTTGCGGACACAGGAATTTTCTTTTTCTTTTTTTTTTTCCAGAAACAAGGACTCTGTCACTCAAGCTGGAGTCCAGTGATGTAATGACAGTTCTCTAACATAGCCTCTAACTCCTGGGCTCAGGTAACAGACACGAAATTCGAGTTAAATATACTGTTCATGTCTCACAATATACTATTTTTTTTTTAATAGAGCAGCTTTGGTTTACAGAAAAATCATGCGGAGAGTTCCCATATACCCCCTCCCCTCAATACTCTGCCCATCATGAACACCTTGCCTTGGCGTGCTACATTGGTTACAATTTCTGAACCAGTATTGATACATTATTACTAACCAGAGTTCATGGCTTACTTTTGCATTGTACATGTTACAGGTTCCGAAAAACACACAATGCCCTAGACTCACCATCACAGAGTAGTTTCGCTGCCCTAAAAATCCCCCGTGCTCCACTTACTGGTCCCTCTCTCCCTCTCCCTGAACCCACGGCAACCATGGCAACCACTGATGTTTTGATCATCTCTATAGTTTCCAGACTGCCATACGTTCTATTCTTTAAAAACATTTTCTGGGCAGTTAAAGATGTAAAAAAAAAAAAAAAATTATTGCCTCTCAAATGGCACAAAATCTGGCAGCAAGTCAGATGTGGCCCAAGGGCCACAGTCTGCCAGCCCCTGACAGAATCTATAATAACGTTCTTCAGAGCGAAACACAGTCTTCTTTCCAGCCTAGGATCTAATGCAGAACGTCCTGTCTGCTTGGTGTCCTTTAATCACATTCACTTCCTCTGCCTTTATGATCTCTAGCCATTTTTTTTGAAGAACAGGGGAAGTTATTTTGTAAAATGTCATTCAATTTGATTATCTGATACCCTCTTATGATTAGACTCTGTTTTGAATTTTTTTTTTTGAGACAGTTTCACTGTGCTGCCCTTGGTAGAGTGCTGTGGTATCACAGCTCACAGCAACCTCAAACTCTTAGGCTTAAGCGATTCTCTTGCCTCAGCCTTCTGAGTAGCTGGGACTACAGGTGCCTGCTACAACATCTGGCTATTTTTTTTGTTGCAGTTGTCATTGTTGTTTAGCAGGCCCAGGCCAGGTTCAAACCCGCCAGCCTCTGTGTATGTGGCCGGCACCCTAACCACTGAACTATGAGTGCTGAGCCATCTTTTGAATTTTTAGCAGGAATACACAGAAGCAATATTGAATCCTCTTGGTGTGTGACTCAGGAGGACATGGCGTGGGCTTGACCCAGTACTGGTGACGTTATCTGCTCACTGGTTAGGTGCTATACACCACGCTCTCCCACTGTGTTTCTTCTGTAACTAAAAAGAGCTGTGGGGAGATAAATGTCTTTCATACACTTTAACCTACTAGTTCTAGCATCCGTGGATAACTCTTGCTTGAATCAATTATTTATTTGGTGGTGGCCAAACAGCATTTCTTTTGATTCCACTATTTCTTCTCTATTTACTTGTTGGGATTCTATTGAAAGGAAAAGCTTTTCCTTCTCTCTCTACTTATTTATTTTATGTATTTATATTAGCATGGAATTACAGAGTCTTACTTTTTTTAATTCAGTAGATCACACACTTCCTGTCATTATTCATTCAGACACTCCACCTGCCCCAGACCTGGCCCATGGGGGCTCCTCGGCTCCTCCAGGCTTGCTTGAGCTTTCTCAGCCCCGGCCATGGAACCAGCTGTTGCTCCAAAGAGCTCTGGTCTCTTTTAGTGAGAAACAGTAACCAGGCGTTGTGGCAGCGCCTACAGTCCCATCTACTTGGGAGGCTGAGGCAGGAGAATCACTTAAGCCCAAGAGTTGGAGGTTGCTGTGAGCTGTGATGCCACGGCGCACTACTGAGGGGGACAAAGTGAGACTGTCTCAAAAAATAAATAAATAAAACAAAGCTGGGTGCTAAAAAAGAGCTAGAAAAGATGTGTACATGTGTCTACGGTGTTTATACAAATTAGGGTCACCCCTCAATTTAAATGGGGAATTAATTCCAAGAACCCCCCCCATACCAAAATCCACACACATTCAAGTCCCGAGGTCGGTCCTGTGGAACCTGCGTACACAGAAAGTCAGCCCTCCATGTGCCCAGGGTTCGTATCCCTAAAATATTTCACTTTGGTCAAAAAATTTAACCCTTGCTGTTCAAACCTGTGTGGTTCAAGGGTCAACTATACTTTCTATCTATCCATCCATTTATGGATCAATCTTAAAAACCATGAGTTCATTGAAAACTCTAATTCCAATCTAATACCACAAGGCTCATTCTAACCTTCCCACCCCCTCCCCAGTCATATTCAAAGTGAGAAGTATGGCTTCCATTATTAACAGTATATTGACTTATTTGCTCAATGCTGTAATACATGGAAAGCTGTTGGAGAAGTGCTGATCCACCTACCGTGAAAAGCACACTTACGGGGGTTCAGAGTGTGTTTTCGCCTTTAGCCTGAGGGTACATAAACAAGTATTCTGTTTAAAATTTCCCTGGGTTTGTGTTTTCCCCCCTTTAATGTGGTCATCTGAAAAGAGCTTAGGTTTAACTGTACTTCTGTATTCCATTTTAGCTACCCACCACCCTTGTTTCTTTCCTCTTTTTTTTAATTTGTGGGTCCCCGAGTAGAACTGTCCAGGTAAGTACACTCTGAGAAGTGACACGCTCGGCCCTTCTCCCTCAGTCTTCCCCCTCAGTCTTCCCCATCACCTCCCTTCTGTAAACCACAAATCAAACTCTCATTAGTTTCTGGGTTATGCTTCCTGTGCTTATTTTTGCACAAATGAACAGATATGTGTTTGTTTTTGCATATTTTCTTATTTCCCTTTCTTCCTTACAGAAAGTTAGTGTTCTGTAAACACTTTTGCCTTTTTACCTTTCTCTGGTTACTATACCCTGGAAGTGCTGCCTAAGGTCACAGAGCTCATCCTCATGTTTTCCCAAAGCTGAAGGGTGTCTTTCTTTTTTTTCTTTTTGAGACAGAGCCTCAAGCTGTCCCCCTGAGTAGAGTACCATGGCATCACAGCTCACAGCGACCTCCAACTCCTGGGCTCAAGCGAGTCTCCTGCCTCCACCTCCCAAGTAGCTGGGACCACAGGCGCCTGCCACAACGCCTGGCTATTTTTTGGTTGCAGCTGTCATTGTTGTTTGGTGGGCCCAGGCTGGGGATTCGAACCCGCCACCTTAGGTGTACGTGGCTGGTGCCTTAGCCACTTGAGCCACAGGCGCCGAGCCAGCTGAAGGGTGTCTTTTGAGTGGATGCAGCACTCTCTTGTGTAGAGGCATTTAGGCTCCCAAAATGTCAGTGAAATGAATACCCTCACTCACTTGTGTTTTTGTATTTCTGGAGGTGTGTCCTCAGGGTCAACTGCTAGAGGAGGGATGCTGGGGCAGGAGGTAAATGCACAGGTAGCTTTGCCAGATACTGCCAGACACTCCGCCTGCAGGACTGTGTCAGCCACGTGCACAACCCGTGCTTCCCCACAACCTCACCGAGGACTGCAGTGTGCGCATGTGTTCACCTGACTGTGCGTCTTTTGTTTATTTTTAAGAGTTCTTTCTATATCAGGGTTAACAGTGTCATGACACCTATTGCAAACTTTTGCTCAGTTTGCCATCTGTCTTTTGGTGTTGCCTGTGGTGTTTTCTGCCATGCAAACGTTTTTAATTTTTATGCAGTCAAATATGCAATCTTTTCTTTCATTGTCTCTTGCTTTTGTGTCATGGCTAGAGAGCCTTCCCTATGTTCAGGTTACACAGGAATTTATCCATTTGTTTCTAGTACTTAAAAGTATATTTTAAAAAATTTAGATTCCTGATCCACTTAAGAGTTTATTCTTACGTATGATGAAAGGTATAGGCCTGATTTTATCTTTTTCTCCAAATGTCTGCCAAATTGTCCCAGGACTCTTTGTTAAAAAGTCTACTCTTTGCTCTAGATATTTGAAATCCCAGTTTTATAATATTCTAAATTTCTGTATGTACTCAGGTCTATTTCTGGACTTTCTATTCCTTTCTGTTGGTCTGCCCATTTATTCATGTACCAAATATCACTGTTTTAATCATAGAGTCTTTTTTTTTTTTTTGAGACGGAGCCTCAAGCTATCCCCCTGGGTAGAGTGCCATGGCATCACAGCTCATAGCAACCTCCAGCTCCTGGGCTCAAGCGAGTCACCTGCCTCAGCCTCCCAAGTAGCTGGGACCACAGGCACCCACCACAACACCCAGCCATTTTTTGGTTGCAGCCATCATTGTTGTTTGGCGGGTCCGGGCTGGGGATTCGAACCCGCCACCTTAGGTGTACGTGGCTGGCGCCTTAGCCGATTGAGCCACAGGCGCCGAGCCATAATTTATATTTTTAAATATACTTTTATTGAGATATAATGCATATAAAATTCACTGTTGCATAGTGTACAGTTCAGTGATTCTTAGTGTATTTACAAAGTTGTCTGACCATCACCACCATCTTACTGCAGAACCTTTGTATCATTCTAAAAAGCAGGCCCATACCCAGTCTCCCTCCTCTGACCCCGACCTCCACTAATCTACTTTCTGTCAACTTTATTGATCTTCCTATTCTGGGAAATTCCTGAATCATACACATGTGGCTTTTTGTCACCAAACTTGGCGTTTTCATGGTTCATCCATGTTATAGCAAATATCAGTATTTCCCTCCTTTTTGAGGCTGAATTTACCACCGCATTTCGCTTATCCATTCAATAGCTAGTCAACATTTGGGTTGTTACCACTTTTTTGCTATTAATGGATAATCATGGATGATTATTCATGCGCAATGTTTTAAAAATACTTGTGTTTTCATTCCTGTTGGTCACAGATGTAGGAGTAACATTACTGGTTGTGTAATGGTGTCTTATTTTGATTTGCATTTTATTATGTATGCCTTCATTCTTTTATTTCAGCATACACTGAGGGATTTGCATTTCTTTAATGGCTAAAAATATTGAGCATCTTTTCAGGTGCTTTGGGGCCATTTTTCAACTTCTTTGGAGAAATTCAAATCCTTGGCCATTTTTAAATTGGATTATTTGTCTTTTTCTTATTGAGTTGTAGGAGTTCTTTATTTATTCTGGATACCAGTCCCTTATGAGATATCTGATGAGCAAATTTGAAAATATTTGTCCCACTGTGCTTCCACTCTGTGTGTTGTCATCTTCTCTCTCTCTGTCTCTTTTTTAAAGAGACCAGGCCTTACTTTGTTGTTCAGGTTTTGCCCAGGCTGGATTCAACTGGAGACTTATCTCAATTTGGGTCTGTGGCCTTGTTTGGCCACACTTGGCTCTCTAATGAACTCATGGACACAGGACCGGGGACATTCTCCTGCCCAGGGCAGGGGGTGGGGTTAGAGACCATGGTCCAGCTCTACTGAAAGGGCTTTGGTGTATCCCCACAGGATTGGGGTTTATTGGATAAGATGGAGCAGATGAGCCAGGAGAACATGACGGACATCTTGAGGCCCTTCTTGATCAGTCTGGTGAGACAAGGGGCAAGAGGGAGGTGACCAATGAACATCCTACCCAGCACAGAATCTACTCCCATCCCCGCACCCACAGCCCCCCACATATCATCACACCCTTGGTCCAACTGCTAAACAATAGGAATGCCTTGGACATGAGTCACTGTAGTTCTCAAAGGAAAATTATCATCGTCATCACCACCAACCACCAGTGTCATGGTACAGAGTGCCCATTAATGAGCACCACTCTAGCTTGGTGCCCATAGCTCAGCGAGTGGGGCGTGAGCCACATACGCTGAGGCTGGTGGGTTGGAGCCTGGGCCAGGCCTGCTACACAACAATGACAACTGCAATCAAAAAATAGCCAGGCATTGTGGCGGGTGCCTGTAGTCCCATCTACTTCGGAGCCTGAGGCAAGAGAATCACTTAAGCCCAAGAGTTTGAGGTTGCTGTGAGCTGTGATGTCACAGTACTCTCCTGAGGGTGACAGTTTGAGATTCCGTCTCAAAAAAAAAAAAAAAGAAATAAGCACAGATTCTGTGCCAAGGATGGTGGTGTGCTGAGCACTAGGAAAGGCATTCATCTCTGTCAATCCTTGTTACATCTCTGTGATGTTACAGATGAGGAAACTGAGGCTCAAACTTTCACAATAGGTAAGGGATGGAGTTTGAACCAGCTCTGTCTGATCCCTCAGCCTCAGCTGTCATGGAGCCAGGTGGGCCAGGGTCCAATCCCAGCCCTTCCCACTTGCTCAGGTGTCCTAACCCCTCTGAGCCCATTTTTCACCAAGAAATAGATGTGATACTTTCCACTCACCTCAGTTGTTGTGAGAATGAGACTGAACATTGCATTTGAAGGGTCTACCTGGAAGCTGGTACCCAGGAGGAACTGAACTCAGTGTTTGTGCCTTTCCGTTTGTTGGAAGCCCCAGAGGCCTCCACATTCACGTAACTTCATTGCTTCTTTCTCTAGCTGTTGGGAGTCCTCATCATTTACTCTGTCACTTATTAACAGTGTTATGACAGCCTTTATGTTAACGTAAGTGCCCTCAAGATCCGATGGATTGAAGTAACTGAACTTCTAGGTCCAAGATACTGGTGCTGTACAATTTTTCTGTCCGCCAGGAAGTCATGTCACTGGTTAAATATATTCCTGGATTACCGATTGAGAAGTTAAGACCAATGCTGTCAGACCATTCCCTATTATCAAGAAATAGGTCTTCTCTATCAAAATGTCTTAGCGGATGGAACCAGATCTGATACTTTTCCCCATTAACATCCACTGAACATGGAGTACCTGCTTCTAGGCCAGATCCCTGGCAGACAGCTCACTCATGAAGCCAAACAACCCTGCTAGTCAAGGACTGACTTTCAGAGAGACTCAGCCAAACTGTCACAGCTCACATAGCCAGGCAGTGGTCCCAGAGCTGAGATCTGACTCCAAACCTGAGCTTATCCTGCTCAGCACCACCTACGACTCCCAGGGAGGCAGATAGGTATCTGGCCGCCTGGAACATAAGCCTTAAACATGAGGGAAGTCATGCTGGAGGGTGTGGGGCTTCTTGGAAGGATCAGCCTCAGCTGTAGGAACTGAGTAGGCCTGTGCCTGTCCCCCTACCCTAGGACATACCCCTTGAAATGACAGCCACCATCATAGATGAATACATAGACAGAGACTCAGATGCACCAACCAAACGCCATGCCTTCCAAGAATTGATGGTGGACATAGTGCTCACCTTCCAGACCTTGAATTTCTCAAGAAACCTCCGAGGTAAGCCTATCCCTGGCCACTTTCCCATTCTGACCTCGCAGCTGACCCATCACAGGGGATATGACTTCTGTTGGGTCAGTTTCCCCTGATTTCTTGTGCCCCCCCCACCCTGCTGCTCCCTCAGTTCTGCTTTCTCTGGGATTCCACATCACAGCAATGAGAAGTGTCTCTGTCACGGCACTTTGCTTAGGAGAAAACTGAAGTTCAGAGAGGTACAGTGACTTGCCAGAGGTCACCCAGCACAGCCCATCACTAATTCTCAGGATTCCATTCAATTGACTGGGGAGTTCCTCCTCTTTGAGTGCTTCTCCTGGGATAAAAGTCTTGTTTCTGGGTGGCGCCTGTAGCTCAGTGGGTAGGCACCAACCACGTACACCGAGGCTGGTGGTTTGAACCCAGCCCGGGCCTGCTAAACAACAAAACAACCTCAACAACAACAACAACAATAATAATAATAAATAAATAAAAATGGCCTGGTGTTGTGGCAGGTGCCTATAATCCCAGCTACTTGGGATGCAAAGGCAAGAGAATCACTTGAGCCCAAGAGTTTGAGGTGGTTGTGAGCTATGACGCCATTGCACTCTACACAAGGTGACAGCTTGAGACTCTGTCTCAAAATAAATAAATAATAAAAAAATAAAAAGAAGTCTTGTTTCCTGGGAGCCTGGTGACAAGATACCTAACCCCTACTGCCTCAGTTTCCTCCTTTGAAAAATGGAGATAATAATAGAATCTAAGCCAGGAGGTTGTTCTAAGGATGAAATAAATGATGACACAAAGCACACGGCACATGCTTGACACCTAGCAAGTGCTCAGCAGAGACCTGCCGCTAATCACCTTGTCAACGTCACCATCGTTGGTATTGGTGTTATAAGCTTACGCTGCCAAAGGCAGGACCTAACTGGGCAGTGTCGCCTAATTTGATCCTGTCCTCTCTCTGCAGATTGTGGGAACCCCACCTTTTTCTATGAGTTCCAGCATCGACCCAGTTCTTTTGTGAAGTTCAAACCGGATTGGGTGAAGGCTGATCATGGGGCTGAGACTGCGTTCGTTTTTGGGGGTCCCTTCCTCATGGACGAGAGCTCCCTGCTGGGTGAGGACAGAGAGACAGACATGTGATCCCTGGGCTGCCAGACTCCAAGGGGTCAGGGCAGGCCTTGTAGGAGCAGAGGGCTCTGTTCAGCACCAGAGGTCCTGGGTTCCCTCCAG
>CAUYQV010057746.1:0-14246 GCA_963574575.1 Galagoides demidoff
GGCGGGCGCCTGTGGTCCCAGCTACTTGGGAGGCGGAGGCAGGAGACTCGCTTGAGCCCAGGAGTTGGAGGTTGCTATGAGCTGTGATGCCCTGGCACTCTACCCAGGGGGATAGCTTGAGGCTCCGTCTCAAAAAAAAAACAACAACAACAAAAAAAAAACACAGATGTATTCTTTTACAGCTCTGGGAACCAGAAATATGAAATGAAGCTACAGGGTCAAAATAAAGGTGTCTCCAGGGCTGAGTCCTTCTGGAGGATTTAAGGGAGAAGCCGCCCTCAGCTCCTGCCATGTGCAGGGGCCCCAGTGAGCATCCCACGGACTCAGGAAACTGCACCTGCTGCTCCTACTCAGGAAGTGGAAGGGGTTCGTTCCCCTGAGTGATCACAGCAGAAGAACATTGGCAGGAGCTGATATCAGTTCATCAGTGGGGACGGGGTGTGCGGGCAGCACTCTGGTGCCTCCTGTGGGCTGTCCTGGCACTCATGTGGGTAAAACATGGTTTGGAAAGTCCTTGGCAAAGTTCCTATTACAGGCACATGTGCACAATGGCCTTCAGAGAGTCTTTGCAACAGCTCTCAGCAGGGGCATGTGTGTGTGCTTCCCCCCTCCCCAGGTCAGACTCAACTCTGACCTGAGTTTCAACCTTAACGGGGAACAGCTTTCACAGAATTGAGCATTGAAAGTGTAGCTCAGGAGATGGCAAGTTTAAAAAAGATAAAGAAAAACTCAAGTTTTCTAGGAACTTCAGGATGGAAGGGGTACATGGGAGCCAGACTAAGAAAGAAAAGTGATCGCAAGAGGCCTGTGTGAGTTTGTGGGTTTCCCAACATGTTCTCCCTGTTCTGACTCTCTCCTTCCATCGTCAGGTCTGGGGTTGTGAGGGAGAGGGCTCCTGTCCTCTAGTGGCCTGGAAGGAGGGGATCTGGGCCATTCCCTGTGCTGTGATGGATGTCTGGGGCGCTGATGGGGAGAGCCAGGCCCTATGTCTTCCCCAGGTGCCCTTTACTTTTTACCACCTGTCCCTGCCCCCCAAACTGTGAGAGGTTGAAGGCTTGACCCCAGTCTGTCCCTGCATTCACACCCTTGGCCTTGCTTCATCTTGGGTGGATTATACTTCCCTGTCCTCTGAGTTTGAGCTTGATGGATGGGATGAGGCAGAGGGAGAAGGCCTTGACCCTGGACTTGCCCCTTGCAAGACACTGGGAGCTTCTGTCCTTTCATGGGAGTCTCCTCTGGTGGCATCTGTTCCTTCCATCAGGGTCCAGAATGAGCATAACAGGGGATAGGGTTGACCTACAGGTCAGCAGGTAAAGCTGAACTCGTATGAGAGATGAATGTTTATTGTCATATGTGTGTCATATATGTATCAATTTTTGTGTTTTTTGCTACATATTGATACTTTGGCAGTAGCTAATCAATGCATACACTAATTCCCTTTTTTTCTTCTCCCAACTCTGAATTAATGCTGCTTTGCCTTTTTCTCATTCCCCAGCTACTTTTTTTCTTTATTACAATTTTTTTTGGGTTTTTTTTTTTTTTTTTTGCTGTTTTTGGCTGGGGCTGGGTTTGAACCCGCCACCTCTGGCATATGGGACCAGCACCCTGCTCCTTTGAGCCACAGGTGCTGCCCTTTTTTTCTTTATTACAAAAGCACTGCAATTTATACATTGAAGCAAAACAAACAAAAAACCCAAAGCTGGAAACCCAAAGGTTTCATACCCTTCTATGAACACATTGGCTGGTGTATAGTCTGTCATAATATATTGATTCATTCTCTCTCCAGGTGTATATTTAAAAATGAATTAACTTTCCTTTTTTTAAAAACAGATTGTTTCATTTAGCTATAAATGGTTAAGTGCCTCAGCTTTCAGCACTGTCTTTAATGTTCTGTGGTGTGTTTCAAAGTCTTCCTTTCAGGATCTGCCTAAAAAAGTGAAATGGAGGGGGCGGTGCTGGTGGCTCAAGGAGTAGGGTGCCGGCTCCCATATGCCAGAGGTGGTGGGTTCAAACCTCGTCCTGGCCAGAAACTACCACAAAAAAAAAAGTGAAGTGGAGGCTGGTGGTGGGGTCACCTGACTCCTTTGACAAGAGCATCTTCACCTTTCTCCCATGTTGAGGTTTTGCATGGAAGCTTATTTGCAAAACAGGGCTCTGCTACAAAAATGATTGAAAACTACCAATCTAAAAATTCATTTTTGCATGGTTGAATGATATGCCATGTAGTATTATTATAACCAGTCCGTTATTTGAAAATTCAGATAGTCTTAAATTTTCATAAGTAAAATCATACATTTATGGCGATATATTTGTGTATATCCCTAATTATTGCCTTGTAATAAATTCTTAGAAGTGGATATAGAATTTCTGTCAGTGTAGGTATAAACTTTTAGCAGTAGAATTCCTAAGAGTAGAAAGCATATATACATGTTAAAGGCTATTAAATTGCTAAAATATCCTCCAAAAATAGTTACTCTTCCACTGGCAGTAACAGTGGGTTACTAACTTTGGTTGGTCGTGAGCAAATATTTTTATCTTGTAGGGTTTTTTTTGTAGTTTTTGGTTGGGGCTGGGTTTGAACCCACCACCTCCAGTATATGGAACCAGCAGCGCCTTACTCCTTTACTTACAGGGCCACAGGCACTGCCCTATCCTGTAGTTTTAAATTACTCCCCTTTTACTAACTAGTCAGTTATTTATTCATGTGGCTATTACCATTTGCATATCTTGTTTTGCAAATTTTTTGTTCACGTGTTTATTTTTTGACTCAGATGTCATCTTTTTCTCATCTATTGGTAAAAATATTTATGTATGCTATATTAGAAAGAATGGTTAATTATAACTTTTTGTGTGTTTTTTAAAAAATTATTCAGTTTTAATGATTATGGGTATGTAACAGTTGTGTATCTTTGTAGGTTATATGTGATGTTTGATACAGGCACACAATGTGAATTGTCCCTTGTCAGATGAATAGTTTGAAAATATTTTCGCCCATTCTGTGGGTTGTCTTGACTCTTTGCTGATTGTTTCCTTTGCTGTGCAGAGCTTTTAGCTTGATGTGATCCTGCTTGTCCAATCTTGCTTGCTGCACTTTGGAGGTATTATTCAAGAAATCATTGCCCGTAGCAATGTCCTGAGGCATTTTCCCAATGTTTACTTTTAGTAGTTTCATAGTTTCAGGTCTTAGTTTTCAGTCTTTAATCCATTTTGATTTCACTTTTGCATATAGCAAGAAATAAAGGTCTGGTTTCATTCTTCTGAATATGGATACCCAGTTTCCACAGAGCTATTTATTTATTTATTTATTTTTTTGAGACAGAGCCTTAAGCTTTCACCCTGGGTAGAGTGCCGTGACATCACAGCTCACAGCAACCTCCAACTCCTGGGTCAAGCAAGTCTCCTGCCTCTGCCTCCCAAGTAGCTGGGACAACAGGCACCTGCCACAACACCTGGCTGTTTTTTGGTTGCAGCTATCATTGTTGTTTGGCAGGCCTGGGCTGGATTCAAACCCGCCACCTTAGGTGTATGTGGCCGGTGCCTTGGCCACTTGAGCCACAGGCGCCGAGCCCACAGAGCTATTTATTGAAGAGACTGACCTTTCCCCACTGTGTGTTCTTGACACTTTTTTTTTTTTTTGAGATAGAGCTTCAAGCTATCACCCTGGGTAGAGTGCTGTGGCATCACAGCTCACAGCAGCCTCCAACTCCTGGGCTCAAGTGATTCTCCTGCCTCTGCCTCCCAAGTAGCTGGGACTACAGGCACCTGCCACACCACCCGACTATTTTTTGGTTTTAGCCGTCATTGTTGTTTGGAGGGGCCAGGCTGGATTCAAACCCACCAGCTCAGGGGTATATGGCTGGCGCCTTAGCCGCTTGAGCCACAGGTGCTGAGCCATGTTCTTAACACTTTTATTGAAGATAAGCTCACTATAGATGTGTGCATTTATTTTTGGGTTCTCCATTCTGTTCTCTATGTGTCTGTTTTTATGCCAGCACCATGCTGATTTGGTTATTACAACTCTGTAGTATAATTTGAAGTCAGGTGATGTGATTCCTCCAGTTTTGCTCTTTTTGCTCAGGATGGCTTTGGTTACTCTGAGTCTTTTGTGGTTTCATATAAATTTCAGAATTTTTATATTCTATTTCTGTGAAGAATGTCATTGGTATTTTGATGGGAGTTGAATTGAATCTATAGGTTGAATGGTGAATTATAACTTGATGTGTCAAGGTGGAGTGGCTGGCATTACAGATTAGTGGCGAATAAAGGATGAAGTGTTCAATAAGTAGTGCTAGAACAGTTAATTATTTATGTGATAAACATGAAATTTTATCATTATCTTTCAGTATTCAAAATAATTCCAGTATAGAAAAACAACTTTCAGAAGAAGAGAAAGAACACATGAACAGTACAAACCATAAAAGAAAGTATTGATAATTTTGATCAGATCAAAATTCTATATGAGACATAGACAATATCAAAGGAGAAGCCACACACTTTGAAAAGACATCTGCAAAGCTTCAGACTAATACATTGCTAGTACATATGCTCCTGGACTTATGATGAGGCTACATCCAGATGAACCCAGCCTGTGTTGAAAATGCATTTTATATATTTAACCTGCCAAACATTGTAGCTTAGCTTAACCTACCTTAAATGTGCCCAGAAGGCAGCGCCTGTGGCTCAATAAGTAGGGCGCTGGCCCCATATACCAAGGGTGGTGGGTTCAAACCTGGCCCCAGCCAAACTGCAACAAAAAATAGCTGGGTGTCGTGGCAGGCCCCTGTGGTCCTAGCTACTCAGGAGGCTGAAGCAAGAGAATTGCCTAAGCCCAAGAGCTGGAGGTTGCTGTGAGCTGTGATGTCACAGCACTCTACTGAGGGCGACAAAGTGAGACTCTGTCTCTAAAAAAAAAAAAAAACCAAACAAAAGAATCTGCCCAAAGCACTATATTAGCCTACAATGGGCAAAATCATCTAGCACAAAGTCTGTTTTATAGTCAAATATTGACTATCTCATGTAGTTTATTGAATATTGTCCAGTGTTGTGAAAGGGTATTGTGGTGCATATTGGTAGACTGGGAAAAGATCAAAATTAAAAATTTAATTTTGTTAAATTTCGTTTTTTTTTTTTTTGAGACAGAGCCTCAAGCTGTTGCCCTGGGTAGAGTGCTGTGGCATCACAGCTCATAGAAACCTCCCACTCCTGGGCTCAAGTGATTCTCCTGTCTCTGCCTCCCAAGTATATGGGACTACAGGCACCCACCACAATGCCTGGCTATTTTTTGGCTGTAGTTGTCACTGTTGTTTGGTGGGCCTGGGCTGGATTCGAACCCACCAGCTCTGGTGTATGTGGCTGGCGCCTTAACCGCTTGAGCTACAGGCGCTGAGCCTAAGGTATAGTTTCCATTGAATGCATATTGCTTTCTCATAAATTGTTAAGTTGATTCATTATAAAAGTAACTAAGGTACTATTTGTATATAGAACAAATAAAAATGTAGATGAAGGGCAGCGCCTGTGGCTCAAAGGAGTAGGGTGCAGCCCCATATGTGGGAGGTGGCAGGTTCAAACCCAGCCCTAGCCAAAAAAAAACTGTGAAAAAAAAAGTAGATCATAAAACATAGGATATATAAAAATAAAATATATAAAAATGTTCATAACTTAATAAGGAAACTATAAACAAACCAACAAACAAATTGGGCAAGTGATCAAGGAATACAGCAGCATCTCCAATTACAAAATCAACACTCATAAATCTGTAGCCTTTATATATACCAACAACAGACAAGCTGAAAAAATAGTCAAGAACTCTATTCTGTTCACAGTAGTGCCAAAGATGAAATATTTGGGAGTTTACCTAACAAAGGACGTGAAAGATCTCTATAAAGTGAACTATGAAACTCTAAGAAAAGAAATAGCTGAAGGGTGGTGCCTGTGGCTCAAAGGAGTAGGGTGCCAGCCCCATATGCCAGAAGTGGTGGGTTCAAACCCAGCCCTGGCCAAAACTGCAAAAAAAAAAAAAAATTTGGCTTGGTGCCTGTGGCTCAAGTGGCTAACGTGCCAGCCACATACTCCAAAGGTGGTGGTTCGAATCCAGCCCAGGCCCGCCAAACAACAATCATGGCTGCAACCAAAAAATAGCCAGGCATTGTGGCGGGCGCCTGTGGTCCCAGCTACTTGGGAGGTGGAGGCAGGAGACTCGCTTGAGCTCAGGAGTTGGAGGTTGCTGTGAGCTGTGATGCCACAGCACTCTACCCAGGGGGACAGCTTGAGGCTCTATCTCAAAAAAAAAAAAATAGCTGAAAATCTTAACAAATGGAAAAACATACCATGCTCATGGCTGGGAAGAATTAACATTGTTAAAATGTCCTTTCTACTCAAAGCAATATATAATTTTAATGCAATCCCTATTAAAGCTCTGCTCTTATACTTTAAAGACCCTGAAAAAATAATATTTTGTTTTATATGGAATCAGAAAAAACCTCAAATAGCCAAAACATTACTCAGTAATAAAAACAAAGCAGGAAGAATCACTCTACCAGACATTAGACTATACTATAAATCGATAGTGATCAAAACAGCATGGTACTGGCACAAAAACAGAGACTCTAGTCTTGAAGAGGAAGTGAGGGGCTGTGACCAAGGAATACTGCTCTGTGAGGTGGAAAGGTAAGGAAAGGGATTCCTCCCAGAGCCTCTGCTGGTGGTGAGCGGGGTAGAAGAGGGTGGGCCTGCCAACACCGTGGTTACAGCCTATTGAAACCCATTTTGGACAGATAACCTCCAGAACTGCAGGACAATCAAATGTACTATTTTAAGCTACCATGTTTGCAGTAGATTGCTGAAGCAGCCATAGGAACCTAACACAGGGACCAAGCCACAGAGGGCTGCAGCTGACCAGACGGAGTGAGCAGGGAGCAGAGCCACACATGCCGGTCAGCAGACAGATGTGGCAGAGACCAAAGGATGTGCAGGAAGGGGAAAAACAGGCCCCACACCCCAGAGAGCACCTTCTCAGTTACAGGATAATCTGTAGCCCCCTAAAACGTCTCCTTTATCTACATCAAATGTCAGAAGAATCTTTCCCAGAACCTCTGCCCACTGCCCTGCTAAACTTTTTCTGGTGACCTTGGTGTCTGTCCCATTGACTCACATCCTGCTTTTCTCTCCCTGCTCAGCTCCTTCCAATTGATGTTTCATGAGAAGGGTTTTTTCCCTGGTTCTATTTTGGGATACAGTCTTTAGGTTTTCTCTTGGTCCCATGCCTCACATCCCCTGGCCCAAGCAGCCCCATTTCCATATCCAGCCCTGGTTCATGAATCCCCGCTGGAATTACTGGCCCACATCACCTTCCTTCCCAATGAGGAAAGTGTAGGAGAACAGGAAAAACTGAGTTTGGAGCCAGAGGGAGACTGGATTTTGGATCCTGGCTCCACTTGTTATCTCAGCTTCCTCAATCGTCTCATCTGTCAATTGGAGTCATCATAAGGTTGCTGTGAAGACTAAAGATAATGTGTGGAATTTAGTGTGGTGTTCTGCACATATTAGATATGCAATAAAAATCTATTGTTATCACAAATCAAGGCAGTGGCTATTTTTATGCTTTGGAATGATATTATCTGTCCTGTGACTGTGGTCTCCATAAGATAGTCCCTCCCCTCAATCTATTTTATCCAGAGTAGTCTCCACTTGGGTACCCAGTGTATATACAACTCTTTTCCTTAGTAAGGAAGAGCCTAAACTATATATCGATGAGTCATAGCAGATGTAAAAATATAATTTGGGTCTCCTGTCTGACCATCTGGGTACACTACCAGAATGGGATGTAAGTCAGACATTCTGGATTCAAATCCCAAGTCTATTTCTACTTTCTATTTATGGTGCCTTAGACAAATTATTTATCTCCTCTGTGCTTCAGATACCCTATTGTAGAATGGAAATAATAATAGTGAACCGCAGTGTAACAAGGAAATGGTGGGGAGCAGTTGGACACTTCAGAAGAACTGCAAAACATAAAAATAAAAATAAACAAAAGGAAAAATGCTCCACTTTATCTCCTGTCCAGTGCACAATGAAATACTACTACATACTCAGCAGAATAATTAAAATGAAGATGAATACTCTTGGTGAAGAAGAGGAACAACTGAGACTCCTCCACACTGTGAATGAGCACAACAGCATCCTCAGACCCAGGCAAGAGGGCCCACTCTGGCCCCGGTCCTGCTTTACCCCAGGGAGTGAGGCATCTGTGAAGCCCAAGAAATAGGCCCACTCAGAGTCCAGTCCCTTCCTTCACTAGGCCGTGGCCCAGGACTCCAGAATTTCATGCATAAATAGACCTCTTCCCTAAGCCCATTTTTATCAGGCAGACCACACAGCTAATAGGTCTAAGTCTTGATCCAAACAGTAGCTAAAAAGTGCTCATGTGGACAGAGCCTGCACGTGTACAGCAGGCTGGCTGCAATGCAAGACATAAACAATGCAATGACTAGTGGGGGTAAGGGGTGGCTGACTCCCTGGTGTCACTGAGCTGAACTGGCACAATCACTAGGAACAAGGTTTGGCAGTATTAGTGAAGCTGAATATAAATATACCCTACAACCCAGCAATTTCACTAGGTATATAAATCAATAAAAATAAAGGTCCTTTTTATACCCATGTAACCCACCACACGCCACATGTATGTTGTTAAAAGAGCACCACTATTTTGTATAGCCCCAAACTAGAAACAATCTAAATTTTCTTCAACATCAGACTATGAAAATAAATTGCAATATAATTATGCAATGGAATACTGGCAGCAATGAAAATGAATGAACTGGCTGGGTGCAGTGGTTCGCACCTCACACCTGTAATCCTAGCACTCCAGGAGGCTGAGGCAGGAGGATTGCTTGAGCTCAGGAGTTTAAGAGCAGCCTGAGCAAGAGTGAGACTCTGTCTCTACTAAAAATATAAACACTAGCCAGGCATTAAGTTATTCACCTGTAGTCCCAGCTACCCAGGAGGCTGAGGCAGGAGCATCACTGAACCTAGGAGTTTGAGGTTGCTGTGAGTCAGGCTGACTCCACAGCACTCTAGCCTGGGCAACAGAGTAAGACTCTGTCTCATAAAAAAAAGAAAGAAAGAAAAAGAAAAGAAAATGAATGAACTGCTAATGTATGCCGCGGCAATATAGATAAAGCTCAGAAATATAATCTTAAGATACTATAGATTTAATGTCTGACCAAAGAAGTCATACACGAAAGAGCACATGCCATATGATTCCATTTATATGAAGTTCAAAAATAGGCAAAATTGATTCACAGTAACAGATGTCAGAATGGAGATTAACTCTGGGGAAGTGGGGGGATGCTTCTAGGGTGCTGGCAATGCTCTATTTCTTGATCTGGACTACTACAGTTACACAAACATGGTCAATTCGTGGAAATTCACCAAAGTGTGCACTTACAATTAATACTTGGTGTCTCAAGACACAGCAGTTACACACTCAGTGACTCCCACTCCAACTCAGCATATGAACCCCTCACCCTTGGGTATCGATCCCACAGGGAATCTACAGGGGAAGGATTTGCACCCTTTCTTTGTGCCTTCATGGTCATGGTCGGCTTCCACCGCTATCTCCCCCAGTGTGCCATCAGCTGCTTGAGGGCACGGACTTCTCCTTTCATTCTGTCTCCCCACTGTGCAGCACCCATCTGGCCCAGGAAGCACGCTCATAACTCTGAATCGAAGAAAGACTTCCTGACCTACAACAGGCCTGTAATACATGTTAGTCCCATACTCCCCCTGTCTTTCTCATCTCCTCTTTTTTTCCTTTCTCTCTTCCTCCAGTCTTTCCTTCCAGCCAAGGAAACCTCCACTTGACAGATTCCTTAGAGTCAGATGAGACCCTTTATTAACATTCTAAATGGAAACAGTGACCAAGCCCACCTTAAAATGTGTCCATCGTGCATGCGATCATTTCACTCTCTGATTAGTCAAATGTTTTCCCTGAAGGAATTCACTCCTGACTTGTTGCTTAAGCAGCAGACACCTGCAGTTAAGGGGACTTTTAGGACAGTGGGTAAAGCTTTCTAAAACTCTAGAAAAAGATTTAACTTTTTCCAATTTATATTTCGGATTTGCTTAAAACTTTCATAATGAACATATACTACTTGATAACTTCTTAAATGTTAAGTTATTGGATTACTTTGAAAACAAGCTGGAAATCAGCTTCATTGTTTGCCTTGGGCATTTTACTCCATCTTTCTATGTATCAATGTCTCCAAATGTAAAAGAGTAATAATAATTAATACTTAATGGTCTCATAGCAGGAGATGATCTATATAAAACCTTTGGGCCAGTGTCTGATGTTAACAAAATTTACTTGTAAGGGTTAGTTATTGTTGTGTAGCAAGGCATGCCAAAAACAGTGGTTTAAAACAATGATCATTTATTATCATTCATGTAGCAACAGTTTTGCTAGCAGTCAGCTGCTATAAAATGGGCTCAGCTGGGCTGCTCTGCTGAGTTTGACCCTGTTCCACACACCTGCATCCTCCTTGGACCAGTGGGATAATCAGGACATGTCCTTCTGATGGTGACAGCAGAAGCAGAGACAGCACAAATAAGCAAAGTGGATTAAAGCCTATGCTCACAACAGATCCACTGCAATTTCTAACTGCATTCTATTAGCCAAATATGTCACACTACCGAGCCCAAAATAAAGAGGTAGAAGGATACTTCACTAAAGGTAACCAACCATTCCAGGTAGCCTGGGACTCAGGGGCTTCTCAGAATGCAGAAACTTCTACAGTAAAGCCATGACCAATGGGCCACTCAACTCTACTTCGTTAGTGAGATGAAATTCAAAGTCAGGAAGGAGTAGGGAACCGGGGTAGGTGAAGACTCAAGGCCAATGTTGCTTTCTGCTTTTTAATACTGTTATCATCTCGGCAACCAGGAAAACAGGCAAACACGAGGTGGCCAAAATTATTTTGGGTGGACTGGCCTTAAGTTGGTCACACAACATCAGATCCTCCCAAGCTCTCCATCGACAGAAAATTTCCTAGAATATTTTCCTCAAATAAAAATCCATTAAAGATGTGGTAAGGAGTTGTAGCATCCAGCAGATGACAAGGATAGATTCTTAAAGAAGCTTAAGACTCTTTCAAACCCAATTCTAACTTCATTGGACAGAAGTTAGAATAAGATGAGTCTCCCTAAGACCAATAAGAATTGCTAATATTGACCTCCTCTCCTTCTAGGCAGAACATTTTGCTTCTAACAGACCTTTACCAAGGACGGGTTGTTTGACTTTTACTCATCCGCTCATATGTGATCATGAATATTTATTTAGCTCCCTCAGATTTCCTAATCCTTTTCAAATGTCAAGATGCACAGCGGGTGGTTGTCCACAGAGGTTAAATCCATAGAGCCAAGGGGAGCTCATCTGACTGCCGTTTCCATTTTCCCCTCCCCGTCTAGGCTAAACATTGCTCCTCTGAAGACGGGCCCTTCCTGCACACGATCAGTGCACAGGCATCTATCACAAAGGATGATTTTTCTTAACACACAACCATTTTCTTTATCTAAAATATGGCAAAGAAGAAGTTGAGTAAAGCCCACAAGTGTTTAGGCTTTTAAATCTTTGTTCTTTATTTTGTTTTAAGGGCTAGAGTCTTACTTTGAGGCTGGAGTGCAGTGGCATTATCACAGTCACTATAAACTTCAGTTCCTGGGCTCAGCGCCTGTGGCTCAAGTGGCTAAGGCACCAGCCACATACATCTAAGGGTGTGGGTTCAAATCCAGCCCGGGCTGCCAAACAACAACGATGGCTGCAACCAAAAAATAGCCTGGTGTTGTGGTGGGCACCTGTAGTCCCAGCTACTTGGGAGGCAGAGGCAGACTCGCTTAAGCCCAGGAGTTGGAGGTTGCTGTGAGCTGTGATGCGACAGCACTCTACCCAGAGTGACTTGAGGCTCTGTCTCAAAAAAAAAAAAAAAAAAACTTCAGTTCCTGGGCTCACATCCCCCTCCCTTCTCCGCCTCTAGAGTAGCCAGCTCTGTAAACATGCACCACCATGTCTGGCTAATTGTTTTTAAATTTTATTTTTATTTTTTGCAGAAATGGGAGTCCTACTATGTCTCCCAAGCTGGTCTTAAAGTTGCCATCTCAAGCAATCCTCCCACCTCAGCCTCCTGAATTGCTGGGATTATAAGTGTGAGATACCACTCCCAGCCAATGTGTTTTTAAATATTTTTATAATTTTTTTTAAGGAAAAAGCAGGACTTTAGACATTCCCAATGAGAATGAGCTCTTAAAATACCTTAGGGCTCATTTTTATATGAACTTGGAAGGTAAAACCAAGATTAATATGCTAACAAGAACACACTTAAAAGAGAGACTTGACTGGGAGCTGACTGTCAAAAGAGCTGAAGAATCAACATGGCAGGTGTCTCAAAATTCCAGGGACAATTAATGAGAGGTTAAGTGGCCCTCGGGCACATATCTGGCCACTAACTGCTTTATTTATAGAATTCCAATCTATATGGAATGCCAGTAGCAAGTAAATTAAACTGCTTAGAGCACTTTTAATGATCAATAATGTGTAGCCAGATTACTTTAAATTTTGATCAATATTTTTAAAGGAATCCAAATCAGCTTTATGACACTCTTCCCAGATTAAGAGAACAGGGTCAACTAAGTCACAAAGGCATCGTCAGCTGCAGCCCGCCCTCACCAGTGGACTCTCTCCGCCCTCACCAGTGGACTCTCTCCACCGTCACCAGTGGACTCTCTCTGCCCTCACCAGTGGACACTCTCCGCACTCTGCAGCACTAACACACACTGTAGTTCTGAACAGCCCACTTGCTCTAAACGACCTAACAGCAATTTCATCTGGAGATTTACAATGTTGTTAATCACCTGGGAGTGATAGAAAGTGACAGCTGAGCACCCAGGACATTTCCAGTCTGCAGATAGTGAGAACACAAAGCAAGGGATCCCCAAGTGAGCTTCCTCCCAGTCCTTCTGGTCTACTGGCTCCTCATCCCATCTGTTCTCATTCTTGTTTTAATTTGATGAGGCAGGTGTTCCAGAAACACATCATTCCAGGAAGTTGTAAGAAGTGTGGGGTAAATAACAATCAGCAATGTTGCTACTTTCTCTAAATGATCTCAGCTGACATGATGACAACACCATTAAACCACGATACTGAGCTTTGGAGACAGTTTTTATCAGTTAACTGTGACTTTCTCAGAGAAGAGTGGACCATCCAACATTTTATTTTATTTTACTTTTTTTTTTGTTTTTATGATATCGTACTGTGTACATTGATGCATTTATGGGGTTCAGTGTACTGATTTGATATACAATGTGAAATGCTTACGTTGAACTGATTAATTGTGAACATCTATCACAATTATACTCTTTTCTTAATAGTTTTGAAATGTACCTTTGCATTAGCACATTAGGTGAGGTCACTCCAAATACCCTCCCTCCTCCCACCTTCTCCTTTCCCTCCCTCCCTCTCCTCTTCCCTTCTGCTTTCTGGACTACGGTTGTGTTTTACCATTCATATGAATGTGTAGGTGATTACATATTGATTTCATAGCAGTATTGAATACAATGGATACCTTTTTTCCCCATTCTTCAGATACTTTGTTAAGAAGAATATGCTCCAGCTCCATCCGGGTGAACATAAAAGATGTTAAGTCTCCATCTTCTTATGGCTGTATAGTATTCCATGGTGTACATATACCACAATTTGTTAATCCATTCATGGGTCAATGGGCACTTGGGCTGTTCCCGTGTCTTGGCTTTTATGAATCAGGCTGCAATAAACATTATGGTGCAAATGTCTTTGTTGTAAAATAATTTTTGGTCCTCTGGGTAGATACCTAGTAGACAAATTGCAGGATCAAATGGTAGGTCTACTTTTAGTTCCTTGAGTATTCTCCAAATTTCTTTCCAAAAAGGTTGTATTAGTTTGCATTCCCACCAGCAGTGTAGAAGTGTTCCCTTCTCTATGCATCCATGCCAGCATCTGTAGTTTTGGGATTCTGTTATGTGGCCTAAGCTTACTGGAGTTGGGTGATATCTCAAAGTGGTTTTGATTTTCATTTCTCTGATGATTAAAGATGATGAGTTTTTTCATGTGTTTGTAGGCCATGTGCCTATCTTCTTCAGAGAAATTTTGTTCAAGCCTCCTGCCCACATAGAAATGGGGTTATTTGTTCTTTTCTTATTGATTAGTTTGAGTCCTCTGT
>CAUYQV010057747.1:0-15182 GCA_963574575.1 Galagoides demidoff
CAACCAAAAAATGGCCGGGTGTTGTGGCGGGTGCCTGTGGTCCCAGCTACCTGGGAGGCTGAGGCAGGAGACTCGCTTGAGCCCAGGAGTTGGAGGTTGCTATGAGCTGTGATGCCATGGCACTCTACCCAGGGGGATAGCTTGAGGCTCTGTCTCAAAAAAAAAAAAAAAACAACAGAAAATCCCTGGTTTCAACAAAGCTGAAGTTTACCTAAATAAGACACTTCACAAACACATATGTATACCTATACACAAACATACACACACCAATATTCCAGAGATGTCACAGAGTAAAATAAATGAGTAAATTATATAGCTCCAGAGTGTGGCTGAAATTTGAACCCTGGTATAAATCCCAAAACCCTACAAAGAATCACAGTAAGTTCTCAGTAAATATTTGTTAATGAAGCAAATATTCCTAATGACAATAATACGAAAGCCATTTTAAAAACCTCTCATTTCAACAGAATGACCACAGTAACCAAAACAATAGCTCCAGTGATTATGACTTCTAAGAGGTGACAAGACATCTTTATGATAAAGATAGCAAAGAGAAGGGCTTGGCACCCATAGCTCAGGGAGTAGGGCACCAGCCACATACACAGAGGCTGGCGGGTTGGAACCCGGCCAGCCCATGCCAAACAACAATGACACCTGCAACCAAAAAATAGCCGGGCACTGTGGCGGGCACCTGTAGTCCCAGCTACTCAGGAGGCTGAGGCAAGAGGATCACTTAAGCTCAAGAGGTTGAGGTTGCTATGAGCTGTGACGCCACAGCACTCTACCGAGGGCGACACAATGAAACTGTCTCAAAAAAAAAAAAACAAAAAACCCATGGATAGTCTACAGCTGTGCCCTGTCCAATATGGTAGCCACTAGGCTGCATGTGACTAGTTACATTTAAAATGATTAAACTTTAATGAAATGATAGATTCAGTTGCTTAGTCACTATAGCCACATTTGAAGTGTTCCATAGTTGTATAAACTAGTGACTACTCTATTGGACATCACAAAAGAGAACATTTCCATCACTAAGAAAGTTTGTTTAGGACTTAATGCTGGTCTAGATCAAATTTAAAACAAAAATACACTTTTCATACAACTTTTCACCATCTTAGCAACTTGATCTTTTCAATCTCATGAAGAAAACAGAATTGACACTATCTTTATCTCTCACTCTTTCTTTCTTTTTTTTTTTTTTTTGAGACAGAGTCTCACCTTGTCACCCTTGGTAGAGTGCTGTAGCATCATAGCTCACAGCAACCCCAAACTCCTGGGCTTAAGCAATTCTCTTGCATCAGACTCTCAAGTAGCTGGGACTACAGACACCCGCCACAACGCCGCTATTTTTAGAGACGCGGTCTCGCTCTGGCTCAGGCTGGTCTCCAACCTGTGAGCTCAGGCAACCCACCCGCCTCTGCCTCCCAAGTGCTGGGATTACAGGCGTGAACCACCGTGCCCAGCGATTGAGCCTTTTGCTTTTGTTAAACTCTCACAAATGATATGTATACATAAACTGAACTGTAAATGTGGATTCAGAATATTTTTGTAAATAAGATAAAGTATTTGCCTTTTTGTGTAATTTAAAAACTACTCTAAATTACAAAATTAAGTTCCACTGTCCTTAAACTACCGAATTGGTGCTTCTCCTTACTCAGCACAACTGCGCATACATGTCTTGGGACATCAGGGTGAATAAACACGGTGGGGAGAGGCGGTGCACAGGGGCAGGTGTCAGACGGAGTCCTGGACATGTGCTCTGCCGGTCACACCCGTGCACTAAGTAATGGTCCTTAACACACAGGCACATAAAACAAAGTCGGTGCGACTGGGGCTACCTGAACCCTGTGTATCCAGTCTGGATGACCTCTGGAAAGGTCCACTGCCACCTGTGGTGCCAGGGGAAGGAGCCAGCCCTCTGACACGGAAACACTTCCAGGAGTGGACACACCGGGATGGGGGGGGTGGTGAAGACAGTGAAGATCACGAGCGCCTGGAGAGACAGGAGCTGTGACAGGACACGATCAGAGGAGGCGGCAAGAAGAAGGTGCTCTGACCACCCACGAGCCCACCCCCAGCCCTCCTGGCCCCGGGTCAGGCGAGTTACATAAGCCGGCGGGCGTCTCGGGTGCCGGCGGCGAGCGCAGCCCCCGCGGTCGGGGCCGCCCTTCCCTCACTCGGCCAGGGCCGGAGTCGGCCCCAGGCAGCAGCCGCAGCCTGCGCCCTGCCCAGGCTGGACTCCCGGGCTTTCGGTTTCCGGCCCTGGCGCTCACACAACCCCAGAAACCAACACACAGACACCATAACAAAGGCGGCGACGCGGCGGCAACACCGGAGTGGAAGGACTAGGGGACCACGGTGGGACTGGCAGTCAGCCTGTCCGTCCGGCAGAAGCCACAGCCACCGGTCCCGGCCTGTGCAGCGGCAGGGCAGGTGGCGGGCGGGAAGAGGAGGGGTGCTTTGAGGTACTACTCACTCTCGTCAGGCAACTGGTCGAGCTCCGCCATCTTGAACGAGCCGCGCCGCTTTTTCAAAGGCTGCTCTCCGCGGTGCATTGTGGGGCGGAGACTGTCTTTGCGAGGGAGGTTCGAATGCGGAGCTCGCCGCCCGCGGCGCCGCGCTGGGCTGCTCGGGTCGCGCCGGGCCCGGGCGGGCCGGCTCCGCCCGCGCCTGCCCGGGGAGGAGCTGCGCCTAGGGAAGTCGCGCCTCGGCCATCGGCTCGGGCCCCCAGCCGGGCCGGGCCGGGCGGGAAGGAGAGAGGCCGCGCGGAGAGGTGGGGCGCCGAGCGCTGGGGGAGCTGCGCGGCTCCGGAGTCCCGTCCGGGCCCCGCTCCCGGCGCGCGTTTCGCGGCTCGCGCTGCAGCTGCGGAAACTGCAGGCTGTTTGTTCCGAGTGGGGAACGGGAGGGAGGCCCCGGGAGGGGGAAAGAAGCCTTCACTTATCGGTGGTGTTACCGGAGGGGGCTCTACGCCAAGTAAAACATCCGTGGTTCCCCAAACCCACGTTTCTTGGGCGCCTCCATCCCCTTTCTTCTCTCTAGACCTCAGGCCGTAGCTGCCCCACTGCGCGTGGGTCCAGGACTCGGAGTCTCTACGACCCCGGCTAGCCGGGGACATCTCCCAGTGTTGAAACCTGAGCTGCGTGAGCCGAGAAGCAAGACCTTGAGAGGTCACGAAGTTAGTCATTGAGGCCAACTGCTAAAGAACTGTTCTGCTCGGCTCTTTTCATCCATTCGACACTAAACTGTGTAGTTATTACAACAGGAATATCAGGAGGCTTCTTCACATACAGACTGTGACCCTACAAGGTGATAAAGTATTCTGATCCAAATGTCAGGAGAACACTGGATGAGAATTCACTGTTTTGAAAGAAGCCCAGGGAAAGATTGCACAATTCCTGCCTCTATCATTTTAACAAAAACACTGTTGCTTTTCAGCAATTCATTTAACAAATGTTATTGAGCGCCAGTGCTTTTCTCCAGGAATTTATGGGTGGGGAGGGGAGAATGGGACAGTTAAGCAATGAAAAAGACAACCTGGGTGAATTCCAGGAAAACTACAGTTAGAAAGGGTAGACTGAGATGACAGCCAGATGTAAAACTGTGCACAGCCCAAGCTAGAGGGTCAGACTTGTTTACAGCATTGGAGAAGTCAGGTTTTAGATGAAAGGGGTGGCATGTTTCCATTTGTGTTTTAGAATAAAAATGTGGAAAATGGATTGGTGGGTGACAAGATGAGAGCCTGGAAACCAGCCAGGAGAAAGCTTGCTGGGGTAAAGACAGGCAAGAGATGCCAGTGCTTCGGCTGTAGGGGTTCAGAGGGTGAGCTTTGAAGCCCTGCGGCCTGGGTGGGATTCTGACAGCTTATTGTGTATCTCAGGCAAGTTTGTTTCTTAATTCTCTGTGCCTCAGTTTCTCATCTGTAAATTGCAGATAATAACAGGGTTGTTTTGAGGATTACCTGAGTTGATAGACAAAAAGATTTAATAATAGCTCCTGGCAGGCAGCAGTTAGCTACTACTACCACTAAGGCACAGGCAGTATCAAAGGGGAAGGAGGGGCAGGATGCATTCTACCTGTCTAGAGGTGTGGAGAAAGACAGGACTGGAGGAGTCACTGGGTGTGAGGAAGGAGGATCAGTGATGACCCCCAGCTGGACACCTTGAGTAATGGGGTGCTGTCATCCTGAGATAGAAGGTGGAGTGGGGGCTTGGCTCTCGCAGAGAAGTGGCTATGGCGCAGGCCACATACATGGAGACTGAACCTGGCCCTGGCCTGCTTAACAACAACAAAAAAATAGTGGCGTTGTGGTGGTCACCTGTAGTCCCAGCTACTTCGGAGGCTGAGACTAGAGAATTGCTTAAGCCCAAGAGTTGTAGGTTGCTGTGAGCTGTGAGGATGACATAGTGAGACTCTGTCTCAAAAGAAAAAGAAAAAGAAAGGGCGGTGCCTGTGGCTCTAAGGAGTAAGGAGCCAGTCCCATATGCTGGAGGTGGTGGGTTCAAACCCAGCCCTGGCCAAAAAAAAAAAAGAGGGGGAGTGGAGAGTGACCAAGGAGGAGGAAAGTTCATTTTACAAAGTAATCCTTCCTTCAGCTCTCCTGTGCATTGGAAACACATTCTGATCTGCCCTCTAAGAAGATTAGGACACTGGCTCCTATTGTTAGCACCTGGAGGTAGAGGGGCTTCAGCAGCTTGCACCTCACCATCTATTTGGGAGTGAAATCAAGAAAAGTCCAACTCTTTGAGAATGAAAGAATAGAAATAAACAAAAATGAAAGTTAGTAGGGTGGGAAAAGTAAAACTTTTGTGAATGTCATGATGGTCAAGCTGTCATTAGACTAAGGCAAACCAGGTTTTATTTTGAGACAATTTTCATATATACACCAAAGCAGGGCTGCTGTTCAAATCAGTATTTTTAGGCTCTTCCCCTGATAATCTGTGTTTTAAACAAAAACCTGAAATGATTCTTTTTTCCTTTTTTTTTTTTTGAGACAGAGCCTCAAGCTGTCCCCCTGGGTAGAGTGCTTTGGCATCACAGCTCACAGCAACCTCCAACTCCTGGGCTCAAGCGAGTCTCCTGCCTCCGCCTCCCAAGTAGCTGGGACCACAGGCGCCTGCCACAACGCCCGGCCATTTTTTGGTTGCAGCCATCATTGTTGTTTTGGTGGGCCTGGGCTGGATTCAAACCCATCACCTTAGGTGTATGTGGCTGGCGCCTTAGCCACTTGAACCACAGGCGCCCAGCCTGAAATGATTCTTCTCATAGTCTGAAGCTTGAAGGTGTATCCCAGGCACTGGTCTACCACTTAACTAGCTGTGTGACCTAATCCAACCATTTTATTTTTTTCAGTGAGGTTCTTTATTGGATCTTTATGAGAAGTTTTACATACATTGGCTTACTGGGTCCTCTTAACAACTTGGTTATTTGTCCAAGGACCCTGGCAAGTAGGTGGTAGAATCAGGAATCTGGTCCACTCTCAGTGCCTCAGTTTCTCCCTCTGAGATGTGAGGAAAGCATATTTTTTTTTAGTCTATATGTGGTGCTATAACAAAATATCTTGGCCTAGGTAATTTATAGACAACAGAAATTTATTTCTCATGGTTCTGAAGGTTGGGAAATCCAAGGTGAAGGTGCCAGCACTGGGGAGTGGTGCCTTGTTGCTGCATCCTTTGTCATCATACAGCAAAAGGGGCAGAAGGGCCAGAGTGCTCCCTACAGCCTTGAGCCCTTTAATAAGGGTGCTCATCCCATTCACAAGAGAGAGCAGAGCCCTCATGATTTAATCACCTCCCAAAGGCCACACCTCTTAATACTGATATGGGGGATTAAGTTTCGACTGAATTTTGGAGAGGACATCATCTTTCAAAATATAGCAACAGACAACATAGGGGTGTTAAATTTCCTCCATCATTTATTACAATTTAAAATAACATGATTGTTTAAGTGTTTTTGTTTGCTTTGTAAAAAAAAAGCCAAAATGTGGCTAAGGTAACTAAGTCATGAAAAACCTAGATAAAAATACACCCTGAGGGAAAAAAAAATGACTACATTTTAGGCATATCAGGTTTGATCATTTCTCATCCCATGGCCTATTTATCAATTTTTGAGTTATTTCTGTGTGAAGAGTTAGTTGCAATGACTAAAGATAAAATGTGTGTATATGTGTATGTGGTGTGTATATATGAATGTTGTTACAAATATTTTTCATAAGGTCTTGAGGATTTGAGTTGGTAATGAAAAAATAAAGACTAGGTTTGGCGCCTGTGGCTCAAGTGGCTAAGGCGCCAGCCACATACACCTAAGGTGGCAGGTTCGATTCCAGCCTAGGCCCGCCAAACAACAATAACAGCTGCAACCAAAATATAGCCAGGTGTTGTGGCAGGTGCCTGTAGTCCCAGCTACTTGGGAGGCTGAGGCAGGAGACTCCCTTAAGCCCAGGAGTTGGAGGTTGCTGTGAGCTCCACAGCACTCTACCCAGGGGGACAGCTTGAGGCTTTGTCTCAAAAAAAAGAGAAAAATATAATAAAGACTATTTAGCTACTTTGCTTGATAATCTCAGCCACAATTAGGTAAAAAATGTCGTTATACAGGGTGGCGCCTGTGGCTCAAAGGAGTAGGGCGACCGGCCCCATATACCAGAGGTGGCGGGTTCAAACCCAGCCCTGGCCAAAACTGAAAAAAAAAAAAAAAGGTTGTTATACATATGTGTTTACATATGTATAAGTGAAAGCCAGCTGAAATTGTGGGTATCCTGGTAATGCCCTTCAGAATCCTCATCTTGAACATATCTGGAGCAGTGGAAAGAAGTACCAGGAGTGAGGGCAGAAGACCTGGTTTCAAAACCTTGCTTCATCACTTAGGGGCACTATGATCTTAGACAAGTCTTTGAACCTCTCTGCCTTGGTTTTCCCACTTGAGAAGTAAAAATAACTATACTGTCCTACCTAGAACACAATGTGAGGATAAATATGGATAAAATTGAGATAATGAAAGGTAAAATTCTATACATATGGTAGATACTATGGATGGAACATCCAAGTTTAGTCAAGTTTAGTATATTACACAATGAAAATTGTTACCACTTAAAGTTTCTATTAAAATCTTACTTTCACACTCTATACACAAACATTAAACTCAATGGATCAAAGACCTAAATGTAAGTGCTACACTATGAAAATACCTAGAAGAAAACAGAGGTGTTAATCTTTGTGACCTTAGGTTAGGCAACAGTTTCTCAGACATCACACAAAAGCACAATCAACCAAAGAAATTATAAATTGGACTTTTATCAAAATTAAAAACTTGTGTGATATGGGTGGTGCCTGTGGCTCAAGGAGTAGGGCACTGGCCCCATATGCTGGAGGTGGTGGGTTCAAACCCAGCCCCAGCCAAAAACTGCAAAAAAAAAAACAAAAAACTTTTGTCATTTGAAAGAACACTATTAAGAAGTGAATAAACAGGCTCGGCGCCTGTGGCTCAATCGGCTAAGGCGCCAGCCACGTACACCTAAGGTGGCAGGTTCGTATCCCCAGCCCGGGCCCGCCAAACAACGATGGCTGCAACCAAAAATGGCCGGGCGTTGTGGCGGGCGCCTGTGGTCCCAGCTACTTGGGAGGCAGAGGCAGGAGACTCGCTTGAGCCCAGGAGTTGGAGGTTGCTATGAGGTGTGATGCCATGGCACTCTACCCAGGGGGATAGCTTGAGGCTCCATCTCAAAAAAAAAAAAAAAAAAGAAAAAAAAAAGAAAAACAGTGACTTAGAGTGTTGCACTTCTTCTTTGGAAACTTTTTTTTTCTGTTGCCCTGGGTAGAGTGCCTTGTCATCCTAGCTCACAGCAACCTCAAACTTCTGGGTTCGAACTCTAGCAACCTCAAATTCCTGGGTTCAAGCAAACCTCTTGCCTCAACCTCCCCAATAGTTGGGACTACAGGAATGTGTCACTATGCCCAGCTAGTTTTTTCTATTTTTAGGAGAGATGGGGTCTCACTCTTGCTCAGGCTGGTCTCCAACTCCTGAGCTCAAGCAATCCACGTGCCTTGGCCTCCCAGAGTGCTAGGATGCCAGGTCTGAGCCACTGCACCTGGCCCTCTCTGGAAGCGGTATAAGGAGAACCTGTCCTCTGAGCAGTCCATCAAAGGGAGGGAGAGGAGGTACTTATTTTTCTAACTTCCTCTTCCATTTCCTGTTGGTCATAGTTAGCCTGCAGGGTTGTGTCATCCAGTTCTTTGGTAAGTGTTCAGGAAGCCAGATCTCATGCTTAGTGGTATGGCATTGCATCCAGTTCTGGAAGGCACAGGGGCAACTCCAGTCAGATAGGCTTGGTGCACTTCAGCCAGTTCAAGAAGGTAAACAGAGGCAGCAGCAGTGCAAAGTAGAAGTAGGTAACACCTTTGGAAAGAAGGAAGCCGCCCTGGGAATCTCAGGAGGCATTAGAAGTTTGTGTCCAATACTCATTCATGACATCAGAATCTAAAGATGATATATACCTTTATCCTGCCCACAGACAGTATAAGGACTAAAAATACCTTACATTTTACTTACCTCCCTCCTCACAGACACATTATTGTTGTATATTTAATTCTTTTTTTCTATTTCATAAATATTAATATTGTTTTAACTAGTCAATGTTTATTAAGATTTAATCACACATTTATTGCTCTTGTGGCTGTCCATTTCTTTTTGTATCTTATATGTATTTAGCAGCTTTTTCCTTCTGTCTTAAGTACAACCTTTAGAGCAGTGGTTCTCAAACCTTCCTAATGCCGTGATCCTTTAATCCAGTTCCTCGTGTTGTGGTGACCCCCAACCATAAAATTATTTTCATTGCATGGTTGGGGGTCACCACAACATGAGGAACTGGATTAAAGGGTCACGGCATTAGGAAGGTTGAGAACCACTGTGTAGAGTTCAGGGTATATGGTATGCTGCCTGTTATGTAAGAAATAATTAGGGGTCACCAAGGGTTCATCTGCCCAGAATGGCAGTAGGAAAGAAGAACTGTAAGGATTTTATAAGATTTCTCCCTATTTCGTAACTTCCTCATGTTTGTGATCATGTCTGTGTTCAGCTGTCTGTATCTCTACTGGTTGGCAAATTCATAACATGAAATGGTTTCATGAGTGGTGAAAAGAAAGGCTACAACCAGGCCAGGCACAGTGGTTCCCACCCGTAATCCTAGCACTCTGGGAGGCTTAGGTGGAGAGTTAAATCTTAACTCTGCTTAAATCGAGAGTTGGAGGCAGCCTGAGCGAGAGTGAGACCCCGTCTCTACTAAAAACAGAAAAAACCGTCCAGGCATTGTTGTGGTACCTGTAGTCCTAGCTACTCGAGAGGCTGAGGCAGGAGGATCTCTTGAGACCAAGAATTTAAGGTTGCTGTGAGCTATGATGATGCCTTTCACTCTACCCAGGGTGACATACTTAGACTCTGTCTCAAAAAAAAAAAAGAAAGAAAGAAAGAATATAACCAGCCCTTGGGAAGAGGGTTGGTCCCAGCCCTGAGGCCTTCAGTGGGTGACTGAGTTTCAAAGAAAGGACACAAAGTTTGAGTCCTTGGGGCCCATAGTAAGGAAGAAAAGGGCATAGGAGATTGTCACATTTTCTAGGAAATGGTCTGAGAAATGCCCTAGGATCTCTTGTGGGGCCCATTCTATAGGGCCAAAGGATTCATTATTTCCAGGTTATCTAATTCTGTTCTGGAGAGAGATATTACAAGATGCTACGGTCCTTATGAGATTTAAATTCTTTTTTTTTTTTTTTTTGAGACAGAGCCTCAACCTGTCCCCCTGGGTAGAGTGCTGTGGCATCACAGCTCACAGCAACCTCCAACTCCTGGGCTCAAGCAAGTCTCCTGCCTCTGCCTCCCAAGTAGCTGGGACCACAGGTGCCCTCCACAATGCCTGGCTTTTTTTTTTTTTTTTTTGGTTGCAGCCATCATTGTTGTTTGGCGGGCCCGGGCTGGATTTGAACCTGCCACTTTCAGTGTATGTGACTGGCACCTTAGCCACTCGGCCACAGGCGCTGAGCCTAAATTCTTGATTTCACCTGAATTACTGTTTTAGTCATACCTCAGACTAGGATCTTAGAAACAATACACAAATTGTTCATTCATTCATTCCCTCAGCAGACCTTGTACATTGGCTATGAAAATGGCAGGATCCTGGGCATTAGGGCTGTAGATACTAAAAAGAGGATGTAGGCTTGGTGCACATAACACAGTTATTACTGCGCCAGCCACCTGCACCGAAGCTGGTGGGTTCAAGCCAGGCCTGAGCCAGCTAACCATCAATGACAACTACAACAAAAAAATAGCCGGGCATTGTGGCGGGTGCCTATAGTCCCAGCTACTTGGGAGGCTGAGGCAAGAGAATCACTTAAGCCCAAGGGTTTGAGGTTGCTATGAGCTGTGATGCTATAGCACTCTACTCAGGGCAGCATAGTAAGACTCTGGCTCAAAATAAATAAATAGGCTCGGCACTTGTGGCTCAAGTGGCTAAGGCGCTAGCCACATACACCTAAGGTAGCGGGTTCTAATCTAGCCCAGGCCCGCCAAAACAACTATGATGGCTGCAACCAAAAAGTAGCCAGGCATTGTTGCAGGTACCTGTGGTCCCAGCTACTTGGGAGGCTGAGGCAGGAGACTTGCTTGAGCCCAGGAGTTGGAGGTTGCTGTGAGCTGTGATGCCATGGCACTCTACCCAGGGGGATAGCTTGAGGCCCTGTCTCAAAAAAAAAAAAAAAAAGTAATAAAATAAAAAGAGGATGTAAATCCTAGCCTCATGGATGTGTGAACCGCCCAGTCTGAAAAGACACCTGTGAAGAAGTTGATGTGAAAGTGCTAACAATATGCCAAGTGCCGTGGGCATGCAGAGGAGGTGCTGAGCCATGGGTTTGGAGGCCGATGTCTGGAGGGGCCGTGCAGACAATGCTCATCAGTGGAAGGGCAGGGTGGTAGCACGTGGAGAGCACTTGTCCCATCTAAGGGAGGCAGCTTCAGAGGTGCTGGAGTTCAGAGATAGTAAGGAGATGTTGTTCCTGTCATCCTTTTGTACCTTTGAATTTATACATATGCATTTCTTACTTAGTCAAAAAATAAGTGTTTTAAGTGAGGTAACCATTATTTAGCCCCAGCCTGTTTTTTCCTTGTGAGAATAGAGGTCCTCTTAGAGCCATATATTTTGATATTTAAAGAGAAACTAAAGGATAAGATATTTATGTATTTATTTATTTAGAGACAGAGTCTCACTTTGTTGCCCTGAATAGAGTGCTGTGGCATCATAACTCACAGCAATCTCAGATTCCTGTGCTCAAGTGATCCTCTTGCCTCAGTCTCCTGAGTAGCTGGGACTATAGGTGCCGCCACAATGCCCAGCTATTTTTAGAGATAGGGTCTTGCCCCCGCTCAAGCTGGCTTCTAACTCCTGAGTTATATATAATCGACCTGCCTTGGCCTCCCAGAGTGCTAGGATTACAGGTGTGAGCCACCATGCCCAGGCTAAGGACTAAATTTTTTTTTTTTGAGACAGTGTCACTATGTCACCTTTAGTAGAGTGCTGTGGCGTCGCGGCTCACAGCAATCTCTAACTCCTGGGCTTATGCGATTCTCTTGCCTGAGCCTCCCAAGTAGCTGGGACTACAGGTGCCCACCACAATGCCCAGCTATTTTTTTGTTGCAGTTGTTGTTTAGCTGGCCCGGGCTGGGTTCTAACCCAGCAGCCTCCATGTATGTGACTGGTGCCCTACCCACTAAGTTATGGGCACCGCCTACGGACTGGATTTTTAAAGTGATTTCTCCCAATTTTTTTTGTTTGTGTTTTGATTTTTGTTTTGTTTTGGTTTTTTTAAGAGATAGGGTGTCACCATGTTGGCCAGGGTGGTCTCAAACTGGCCTCAATCAGACCTGCCTCCCTTGCAAAGTGCTGGGATTACAATCATGAACATGCCTGCTCACTCTCAAGTTTTAAACATTGACATCTAATTTTTAAAAAAAGGCCTAGATAAAAATTATCTTCAGGCTGGCAGTTTATAAACTTTGGCCTAACCTGTCTTTTCTGCCTCTTATCATTAGGGCAGATACTCTTTTAATGTTCAGTTGTTAACACTTTCCTGGGATATATAGCTTTTGAGGGATAATTTGGTTCAGGTTTTAGGCATTAAGAATTGACTCTTTGGAGGCAGGAGGGATCTTTTAAGGATTTCTGTAACCAGTGATTCTAAATGCAGTGCTTGGACCAGTAGCGTCAGCATCAGCTGAGAGGTCATTAGACATGCAAATTCTTGGACCCTGTCACACACCTACTGAACTGGGAACTCTGGGGTGTGTCTGGTAATCTTTGCTATAATGAATCCTCCAGGTGGTTATAATACATGCTAAAGATGAGAACCAGTGCTTCTAATCCTATTACAGAGATACTTAGGTAACTTAAAAACAAGGCTTGATAATAGGATTCTACTGAACTTAAAAATGAACTCAGGTAGCTTTTCAGAAAACAAATCCAAGACATGGAATTACTCTTTCCTTTCTCTGGATTCTCTGTAAACATTAGTGTATTTATTTGTATGTAGTATATGTACTTTGAATTTTTAAAAATCAGTTTTACTGAATTATAATTAACACACAATAAAATGCTCCCATTTTAAGTAATTCCACACCTTTGTGTGTACATGTGCAATGGCCAGTGTCATCAAGAAAGAACATTTTGGCTCGGTGCCTATGACTCAAGCAGCTAAGGCGCCAGCCACATACACCAGAGCTGGCGGGTTCAAATCCAACCTGGGCCTGCCAAACAACGATGACAACTACAACCAAAAAATAGCTGGGTGTTGTGGCTGGGCCTGTATCCCAGCTATTTGGGAGGCTGAGGCAAGAGAATCGCTTGAGCCCAAGAGTTGGAGGTTGCTGTGGGCTGTGACACAGTACTCCCTAGGATATCCAGCACCTGGTAACATTGATGTGTTTTTCCATCAGTATAGATTAATTTTTCCTGTTATATATAATTCTTATAAATCAAATCACGTGGTATGTATGGCTTCTTTGGCTTATCATAATGTTTTTGAGATTTATTCATGTTGTTGCATATCAATAGTTTGCTCCATTTTACTGCCTGTATTCTGTTGTATGGGTACTTTGTTTATTCATTGGCTTATCCTCAATGGACATTGGGTAGTTTCTGATTTTCTGGTTATTATGAATAAAGTTATGAACATTCTTGTATAAACCTTTGTGTGTTTGTACATAGGACTGGAATAGCTGAATTGAATGGTAAGTATATACTTAGCTTACTCTGACACAACTGACCTGTTTTCCCAAAGAAATTGTACCATTTTGCATTCCCATGAGCACTATAAGAGCATTCTAGTTGCTTCACAGCCTCAGCCAACAGCAAGTATTGTATAAGGCAAATGTTAATTTTTAGAACATTTTCACAATTTTAAAGTAGGCAATGATTTCTTAAGACGCAGAAAGCATCAATCATAAAAGAAATACTGAAATTTGATTTCATCAAAATTTAAAACTTCTGATTTTCCAAAGACACAATTAAGAAAATGAAAAGGCATTGGCTCGGCACCTGTAGCTCAGCGGCTAGGGCATTAGCCACATACACCGGGGCTGGCGGGTTTGTACTCGGCCAGGGTCTGCCAAACGACAATGACAAATACAACAAAAAAATAGCCGGGCATTGTGGTGGGTGCCTGTAGTCCCAGCTACTTGGGAAGCTGAGGTAAGAGACTGGCTTAAGCCCAAGAGTTTGAGGTTGCTATGAGCTGTGATGCCACAGCACTCTGCCCAGGGTGACATAATAAAACTCTGTCTCAAAAAAAGAAAGAAAGAAAATGAAAAGACAAGTTGAAGACTTGAGAGAATATCTTTGCATTGTAAATATTTAGCAAAGGACTGTGTCCAAAACATATAAGGAATTCTTATAATTCAATAATAAGATAACCCAATTTTAAAATGGATGAAAGAGCTCAGCACCTGTGGCTCAAGTGGTTAAGGCACCAGCTACGTGCATGTGAGCTGGTGGGTTCTAATCCAGCCTGAGCCTGCCAAACAACGATGGCTGCAACCAAAAAATAGCTGGGCATTGTGGCAGGCACCTGTAGTCCCAGCTACTTAGGAGGCAGAGGCAAGAGAATCACTTGAGCCCAGGAGTTGGAGGTTGCTGTGAGCTATGATGCCACAGCTCTCTGCCCAGGGTGATGGCTTGAGGCTCTGTCTCAAAAAAAATAAATAAATAAAATAAAATGGATGAAAGACTTAATTACCAAAGAAGATATACATGAATGACCAATAAGGCATTAAATTAAGACCACAATGAGATACATACATATAATGGCTAAAATTTAAAATGCGACCCTATGTGTGTATACTTTTTGGCTGAAAAAGTAGTGGAAAAAATTGAGTCAAAACACCAAATCCCTTGGGATTGTGTGACATTTCTGAGTGTTTACTTGTTTGTTTTTGGCTACCCAATATTTTATTTATTGTTTTGGATTAATTTGAGGGTACAAGGAATTGGGTTACAATGTTTACATTTGTTTTTCTTTTTTTTTTGAGACAGAGTCTCACTTTGTCACCCTTGGTAGAGTGCTGTGATGTCATAGCTCACAGCAACCTCAAACTCCTGGGGTCAAGCACTTCTCTTCCCTCAGCCTCCCAAGTAGCTGGGACTACAGGTGTCCTCCACAATGCCTGGCTATTTTTATTTATTTTATTTCATTTTATTTTTTTGTAGAGACAGAGTCTTACTTTATTGCCCTTGGTAGAGTGCCGTGGCGTCACACAGCTCACAGCAACCTCCAACTCCTGGGCTTAGGTGATTCTCTTGCCTCATCCTCCCAAGTAGCTGGGACTGCAGGTGCCCACCACAATGCCTGGCTATTTTTTGGTTGCAGTTCTGGTTTGAACCCTCCACCTGCAGTATATGGGACCGGCGCCCTACTCACTGAGCCACAGACACCGCTTGCCTGGCTATTTTAGAGATGAGGTCTTACTCTTGCTCAGGCTGGTCTCAAACCTGTAAGCTCAGGCAATCCACCTGTCTTGGCCTCCCAAGTGCTGGGATTACAGGCATGAGCCAGCATGCCCAGCCATAATGTTTGCATTTGTAACTAGAGTCCCTCTTGTTTGTGTCCTGCCCTGAAGAGGTGTGCCATATACCCTAACATTGTGCCCATTAAGTG
>CAUYQV010057748.1:0-11571 GCA_963574575.1 Galagoides demidoff
AATGGCCGGGTGTTGTGGTGAGCGCCTGTGGTCCCAGCTACTTGGGAGGCGGAGGCAGGAGACTCGCTTGAGCCCAGGAGTTGGAGGTTACTATGAGCTGTGATGCCATGGCACTCTACCCAGGGGGATAGCTTGAGGCTCCGTCTCAAAAAAAAAAAAAAATGAAAATGTACCTTGCCCAAGAAGCCCAGGGAGTTAGGACAAAAGGAAGGCAGACTGATCATTCAGGAATAATCCCTAAATAATAACTACTGAGGCTCGGTGCCTGTGGCTCAAGTGGCTAAGGCGCCAGCCACATACACCTAAGGTGGCAGGTTCGAATCCAGCCCGGGCCTGCCAAAAACAATGACGGCTGCAACCAAAAAATAGCCGGCTATTGTGGTGCGCGCCTGTGGTCCCAGCTACTTGGGAGGCTAAGGCAGGAGACTCGCTTGAGCCTCAGAGTTGGAGGTTGCTGTGAGCTGTGATGCCATGGCACCCTACCCAGGGGGATAGCTTGAGGCTCTGTCTCAAAAAAAAAATAATAATAATAATAACTACTGAGGTAGATAACACATGAAAAGACAGAAAATGAAAGTGGCTGGCACCCAGGAGGCAGCAAACTGAGTGCAGCACACAGGGCCATTCTGAACCCTGATGCTCTCCACAGAGCCCCTGTACACAAGGCACTATCATATGGGACTGCTCCTGATCCTGATCTTCCCCACAGGGCACCTAAGTCCTGATACCTTCCTCATTCAGACGCCTTGGACCCCTATACCCCACCCCTTAGGCCTGCCCTCCAGTCCCTAACATCCTCTCCTCACCCCAGCCCACTAACTTACCATAGGTGATGACTTTGCCCATGGGTTTAAGGAGGTTGTAGGCCTTGGCAGTATCTGACCCACCTAGAGGGTCCATGACAATGTCCACTCCTGTCACAGAGTAAAGGGGACCCAGGAACAACATTAGGATCCACAGATCTAGAGGACCTCCCCTTCCTCTCCTAAGCTCCCTTCACCCTCATGCCATGCCCCCCACCTTTAGGGGAGATCTTCTTAATTTCATCCATGTAGTCAGTTGTATGGTAGTCAATGGGGTATGTGACCCCATTCTCCTTCAGTGTCTCGTGCTTGTTGGCTGAGGCTGTTCCGAACACTGTCACATTCTCCACCGTGCGACACAGCTGCACAGCTGCCATACCCACACCCCCTGCAGCAAGACACCCACAAGCTGGAGATAAGGTGTTGCCCTGTCAACACTCTCTGTTCTAGCTTCCCAGGAACCTAGCCCATCACCTTGTTTTGTTTTGTTTTGTTTAGCAGGGTTCGAACCTGCCACCCACCAGTGCATGGGGCCAGCACTCTAACCATTGAGCTGTGGGCGCCCAGCCCCCATAACCTTGTTTTAATCTAGGTTTATTTGGGGGCCCATGTTTAATCCCCCTAAGATTGAGAATTGCAGGTAGGGTATCTGAACAGGATTGGGTGCTGGATTGCTGAGGACAGCATACCAGGCTGGACCTGGTGTATGAATGTTACCACGGCAACTACACTGCAGAGGCCTCTGGGTGCCACAGGCCAAGGTGCCTGGTGTTACCATGACAACAGTCCAGATAGGCTGCAGGGAAGGGGCCTGGAAGAAAATCTGTGTGGGGTAAGGAGGGGGTTTAATGGGAGGGGGCCTATCACCTGCAGCCATGTGTACCAAGACGCTGTGGCCAGGCCGCAGGTTGCCAAAATCAAAGAGGACCAAGTAGGCTGTGATATAATTGACCAGCAAGGCAGCTGCTTCCTCAAAGGTCATGGCCTCAGGCATCAGAAAGGTGTGGGTCGTGGGCACAGTCACCTCCTCCTGCCACATCCCTGACTGGTTCAACACCATCACCCGGTCCCCTGGCTTGAAGAATAGAAGAGGAATAAAAGAAATTCAGTTATTCATTCACCCACAGGCAATCTACTGACCTTTCACTAGTTAGGAGATCCTCTTCTTCTAGATGAAGGGGGAGTAGAAGTAGTAGTGGTAGCCATGGTAACAATAATAATGACAATAATGAATCATCATCAATACTATCTCCCTTTTTTTTTGCAGTTTTTGACTCGGGCTGGGTTTGAACCCACCACCTCTGGCTGGTGCTCTACTCCTTTGAGCCACAGGCGCCGCCCCCCCTTTTTTTTTTATTGAGACAGAGTCTCACTTTATCACTCTCAGTAGAGTACGGTGATGTCATAGATCACAGCAACGTCCAACTCTTGGGCTCAAGCAATTTTCTTACCTCAGCCTCCTAAGTAGCTGTGACTACAGGCGCACACCACAACACTGGGGCTTTTTTTTTTTTTTTTTTTTTTTGCAGTTTTTGGCGGGGGCTGGGTTGGCACCCACCACCTCTGGTAAATGGGGCCGGCGTGTGGGGCGCCACTGCCCGGCTATTTTTTTTTTTTTTTTTAGCAGGTCTCAGCCAGGTTCAAACCCACCAGCCCCTGAGCATGTGGCTGGCACCCTAACCACTGAGCTATGGGCGCCCAGTCCATCTCACCTTTATTGACTGCTTAGTGAGGGCCAAGCCCATCTTCAAGTGCTTTATTTACACATGTTCAAATAATCCTTACATCAGGTTTCTGAGGTAGATACCATCCTTATCTCCATTTTACAGACCTTGTACATCACTATTGTGTAAGATCCCTGAATGCAAGAAACTTACAGTTAGGGTAGACTGAAGTACTGTTGAAGAGATCAAATTGCTTTGCTTATAAAAATGGGTTCCACTATTTACTGCAGCATGACCTCAGGCAAATAAAAATTATTTAACTTCTTGAGCTCTAGTTTTCTTACCTGTAAGTTAGGGCAGTTATGAGGATTAAATGAGGGAAAAAATTCATTCAGTGACCTTTAGCATAATGTCTGGCACTCAGTAATGTTAGCTAATAATCATGATAAGAATAGCAATAAGGAGGGGAAGTCACACAATCAAATAACCGAATGAAGGAAGAGGGTAGCTTGTAGTGAGGGCCATACCAAAGGGCAGGTAAAGTTCTCTGAGCTTTGAGGGCTGGGCATGATCCCCTCAGAAGTACCTGAGAGAGTACTGGGAACCCAGAGACCTACTTCACACAGTGGTGGTACTGGAGGGGTGAGGGACAGGGAGAGCCACACAGTGTCCCCAAAAGGATAGGACTTCTTCCTCCTCCAGAGCCTCTTTGCAGGAGGGGAAGGGGGTAAAAATAACAGAATCTTTTCCTCCAGCTTAGTAAGCGGGGTCAGGGAAGGGCAGTGGGAAACGGGAGTCTCAGGAGAAAGGAAGGCCTCTCTTCCCTCTCTGAAGAACACAGAGAAGGAGGTGTGGGTGCTGTTCTGGGACAATCCGGGTCTGTCTTGGTCCCTGCCAGGAATGATGGGAATTCTGTATATAAATGAGACTTAGGGTCTGTGGGGAAGGGGGATAGGACTCCTACACATACTTTTTTTCATGTCCTCAAGCCACCATCCATTGAAGAGGATGCCTGAGGGCAGGTTAGGGTCTTTCCCTGCAAGTTCTGGCCTATGATGAGGTCTGGGGAATGGAAGCCCTCTCCCTGAGACTCAGGACTAGCAGAGGCAAAAACAATACAAAAGAGCTAAGAAGAATGCAGTGGTCAGCCAAGTCATGGCCAGTACCCAGAACAAATCTCACTTGCCCTGGCTTATACCTAATCCTCAGCCCATCACAGGTCAGGGCCACTGACCCCTCTTCAGCCCAGATATTAGGAGGGAGGGAGGCGGGAGAAAGGGAGGGCCCTCCTCACAGAATCCAGGCTCTTACATCAGATTCTTGCCCTGGACAGGATATCCTGTATTTACCAGGCGGAAAGTGTGGGGAGGGGAGGTTAGGTGGGTGGCTTTCAGCAGTAACACGAACTACTACTCCCCTCTTCCCCCAAAAATTCCTCTTAGCACCTTCTCAAGAGTGGGATTATTTAGAAGTCAGTGTGAGGGTGGAGTCAGAACTGAATTCAGGGAGAAGCCCAGGAAGGAGGAAGGAGGAGCTGTTCGCAACAAATCCTCCTCTGGTAGCTGAGGCTGGCAGGTCTGGCTGCATCTGAGGGGCCTCTCTTGTAAGGGCCTGATCTGAAAAGAAACTCCTAAGTAAATGACTGAGGCCTCATCTCAGGTCTCTCAAAATGTTGATCATTCGGAACTCTCCTCCTGTGTCCAGGGTTGTGGCCAAGATTAATGATAAATGAGACAGAGAAACAGACTGGCAGAGCTGGGCCAACCTGCTCATGGTGTCACACCTCCCCACTCCAATCCAAATCCTTGACACCAGGATTTCAGAAATGGGGGTCCTCCTCTGCTACAAAGGCAGAGGAGGGTTGGGTTCAGATGTTCTCAAAGTCAGCCGCAGGTCATGGCCAGATGACTGAGAACCAGGAGACAGAAAGCCCCAAACAAAGATCCATTGACCTAGTCCCACTTCCCCCACTCCAAAACCAGACTGGCAGTGTAAGGCCAATAGCAGTAGGGGACCGAGACTCCCTCTCCTCCATGATGGGTGTGTCTGGCCTCTTAGGCCCTGCTGGGGAGGGGCCGCCTCACACACCCACAGACCACGGGGCTGCATGTGACTAGGGCTCTGGCACGGTCACTCTGCCCCCGCCCAACTCTGACTACATAGCTCCTCAAGCTCCCTCGTAGAAAGAGGACATTACCGTTTCCGTCACGGACCCTGGGAGTGTTTGGTGGGCAGGGGTACAGGTGTGGGTTTCATGGAGGCGGTGTGGGGGGGGGGGGTTGTAGGGTCATTGTGCGCATGCGCCTGGGCGCCTTATTGTTCCCCCCTTCCCACCACCATCACCCCCGTTGCTGTTTCAGGGCGGCAGCACCCACGACTAAAAATGGTTGAGGAAGGGAAGATAACTCCATCTTCCCCCTCTAAATAAGTCCCGTTCTCCAGGAGTCTCAAAACATAAGTTCCTTTCCTACGTCTTCCACGAGGGTCCAGCCACATTGGTGCCAGTTTCTCCCGCCCTGCCACACCCCCGGCAACTGCCTACTCGTGCCCCACTGCCCGGTGGCCTGGAAAGCCCCTCCCAGCCCTGCCTGCGCTGGCCCGCTCACCTTGCGATCGCTGACTCCTTCGCCCACGGCGATTACAACGCCCGCGCCCTCCATTCCCGGAGTGACAGGCAGCGGTGGCAGCCGGTCGTACAGCCCCTGCCTGGCCATAAGGTCGGCGAAGTTGAGCCCGCAGGCCCGGACGCGCAGCGTCAGCTGACCTGGCCCGGGAGCTGGGGGAGCAGCCGGCCGGGTCTGCAGCTTCACCTTGTCATAGCCACCGAAGCCGGTGAGCACCAGACAGCGCAAAGGCTGCGGCGACGCGGCAACCGCCCCCTCCTGGGCCGCCGGCGGCTGAGGGTCGTTCTCCGCCTCGGCTTTTGGTAGCTGCGAAGAGGCTTCTTCCCCCGCCCCTGCCTCGGCTGCCGCCTCCACCGTGGCCGCCTCGGCTACCTCTCTCTCCGCGGACATGGCTGGGACTCCCGACGTGTGCGCACAGCTGGACCAAGAGTGCGCAGCTGGGGAGGGCGGGGCGCGCGTCAGGAAGAGCCCAGGCAGCAAGCTCCCGGCTCCAGGCTCCAGAGGGAGGGACCGGGCACCGGGCCAGGGGCGGGGCCTCGCTCGTGGACTTAAAGGGCCAGGACCTCCGCTGCGCGAGCAGCAACAACACTAAAAAAACAAACTGGGGGCGTCGGAGTGTAGATAATCAGATAATCGTAAGGATATTCTTGGGGTTATGCAGATCGTGATTTTAAAATTTTTTTTTTTTTTGAGACGGAGCCTCAAGCTATCCCCCTGGGTAGAGTGCTATGGCATCACAGCTCATAGCAACCTCCAACTCCTGGGCTCAAGCGAGTCTCTTGCCTCCGCCTCCCAAGTAGCTGGGACCACAGGCGCCCGCCACAACGACTGGCAATTTTTTGGTTGCATCCATCATTGTTGTTTGGCGAGCCCAGGCTGGGGATTCGAACCCGCCACCTTAGGTGTACATGGCTGGCGCCTTAGCCGATTGAGCCACAGGCGCTGAGCCTCATTTAAAGTTCTTAATGCATGAATTCTTTTTTTAATCTGATGTGAAATACTAAGGAAGAGTACTAGGAGTCAAACTTCTGTTTAAGTTAGAACACAAACATCTGAACGGAAAAGCTGATCACAAACTCTGGTTACTAATTTTGTTACATATAAATTCTAACTAGGTTTAACAGATATAAAGGGGTTTAACACTTAAGGTAACAGTTCAGTAGTTCAGTCTGAAATATTTTATGGTATAATGTTAACTTTGTATCTAATATTCTAAAAGCAGAAATAAATTGATTAGTGTTCTATGAATGAAAGCTAAAAACTATGCTGGTAATTAAAAAACCAATTGCCTCATTACGGTTTAGAACATCAAGCTGTTTTGTCATCCTAAATAGCCTTAGTGGTCAATGTAAGTGATGCAGTTACTTTCTCTGAGCTTTGTTTTCTTCATCTGTAAAATGGGAGTAATGATACATATAATTAGTATGTTTGTCAAGGTCAAATGAGACTGTGAAAGTGTTTTGAACAGTAATTGAAGTACATTGACATAGGTGACCTTCTACAATGGCATCTTCCTCAGTATCTTATTAGTTCAATCTTCTAAAAGGCTCTTAGTCACAGGAACAAAGTCTAATTTTTGTTCTTGTTTCAGATTGCAAGTAGACACCTGAGTCAACAGGACCTGGAATCCCTGATGAGAGGGCTTATCTACACAGACTCAGATCTTGTCATCACCCCAATTATCGACAACCCAAAGGTCTGGAAAGATATCATAACCACTGAGATTTAGACTCTTTTGTGGTCTTAAATCGGCATGATATTTTCATTCAGAATATTCCTTGCCTTATTTTCTTTCCTGTTCCTCTTGTTGTCTGCTTCTCTGTAGTATTTAATTTGTGCCACATATCTACATTTCCAACTGCTACCTGTCTGCAACCCTATTCTTTTCCTTCACTTCCATTTCCCTGAAGTGGTGAGTTTTCTCCCTCCTGTTCTTAACCTGTCAGCTCTGCCTCTCATATGGTGCTCTCCATGTGCCGAGGAGTGGCTGTCTCTGCTACCTGGGGCATTAGCTCTGAGTCCCTTCATTTCTCCACATGTACTTATGCAATTCACTCCATAAGTGCTGAGCATATTTTAGTGCTGATGTATCACAAAGGCAGATGTGAGAGCGCCACTGCTCACCGTGCTGGGGTGGGCAGGCCACACAGAAACCCTACCTTTTCATAGGTTGTTAGAGCTGCAGGACAGGCAATGGGGAGACACCATGGGGCTGGGGAGCCCTGCTTCATAAAGCACTTCCAACCCAGTGTGAGTTTTGTTGCTTCATGAGTTTTGGATTGTAATACTGCATTACTAGGGGATGATGAGTACTGTCCTTTAATGAAAATTAATTTCTCAGTCTTTCTGTTTTCTCTTGATTTTTCTAAACATAAATTCTACTACCTATTTCCTGCTTTCAAAAATGCCTTTCTGTATTGATTCATGACCATTTCCTCTTATCTCATTGGGGAAAATTATTGTAGTTTATACTAAACGAGTTCTTGATTAGATAGACAACATTTCATATGGATTATTTTGTTCTTCATAACAGCTACTTCTTATAAGTTGAGATATCTGGCAGAGTAACTGTATTATACTAAGTTTGTTGGGTAATGGGGCTTTTTTTTTTTTTTTTTTTTGAGACAGAGTTACTCTGTTGCCCTTGTTAGGGTGCTGTGGCATCATAGCTCACAGCAACCTCCAACTCCTGGGCTTAAGTGATTTTCTTGCGTCAGCCTCCCAAGTAGCTGGGATTACAGGTGCCACAGCGTCTGTGTATTTTTTGTTGCAGTTGTCATTGTTGTTTTAGCTGGCCTGGGCTGGGTTCTAACCTGCCAACTTCGGTGTATGTGGCAGGCACCATAACCACTGTGCTACGGGCGCTGAGCTGGGTAATGGGGCATTTTAATAGTGGGCTTTCTAGAACAATTTGTGATGACTTTTGACTCTGTTCTGTATTTCTTTAGTTTCTCTTATAGTTGGTAGTTTCTGGGGAACCTTAGTAGAAATTTTTGTTTATGTTTAACTTTTTATTTTAAACTACATTTAGACTTAGAGAAAAGATTTAGAAATAGCAGAGGGTTCCTGTATACCCTTTACCTTGCTGTTTTTAATGTTAGCATCTTACAGGACCAAGGTACAGTTAGCAAAACCCAGGAAGTAACATGGTTGCAGTGCTATTAGCTAAATTACCAAATTTATTTGAATTTATCAGTTGTGCTGCTAAATGTTGTTTTTTGTTTCAGCGTCCCACCTTACAGTTAGACCTGTTTTGTCTTCCAGTCTGTCTTTGTCTTTCATGGCTTTGTCAGGATTTTTCAATCTTTGTTCCTCTTTCATGACCATGAGACTTGGGAGAGTAACTGACCAGGTATTTTGTAGCATGTCCCTCAATTTGGGTTCATCTGAGGGTGTCTCATGATTCAAATGAGATTCTGAATTTTGGTTATGAAATTAGAATGGGAGTGGCTCAGTGCCTGTGGCTCAAGTGGCTAAGGCACCAGCCACATACACCTAAGGTGGCGGGTTTGAATCCAGCCCGGCCTGCCAAACAACAATGATGGCTGCAACCAAAAAATAGCTGGGCGTTGTGGTGGGCGCCTGTGGTCCCAGCTACTTGGGAGGCAGAGACAGGAGACTCGCTTGAGCCGAGGAGTTGGAGGTTGCTGTGGGCTGTGATGCCATGGCACTCTACCCAGGGGGACAGCTTGAGGCTCTGTCTCAAAAAAAAAAAAAAGAAATTAGAATGGGAGTATGCATTTTTAGCAAAAGTGCTGCAGTAAATACAGTAATACTGGTACTTACTATACTAGTAAAGGTTTTTAAAATGTTATATATGGAGGTTTGTGAAGTTGGACAAAGGAATGAAAGTTGAAGGTTAATGTCATCTTATGCCTCCTATACAAACACTGTTGTGATTGCATCAAACTAAAGTGCTTGTTGTAGTCTCTATTATTTTAAGGAAATTTCTTTCTCTGAAAGGTTTTGTTTGTAATTATGTCCTTCCTATTTTGAATTGTTAATTTTTTTTTGGTTTGTTTAATAGCTGTTTGTCTCATCCTTCCAAACAGAGTATCAACTCTCTAGTAATAGGATTACGTCTTTTACACATGTGTATCTCTGCATTCCCCTTAGCTCTTAGCACAGCTCCTCACCCTGGCAGGTACACCACAAATATTTGTTGAATGATTACATTTCTAACCTAGAGGTAAATCAGCTATAGTGTTAGCCAAGGTAGGGTGAATTTTTTTCCATAAAAAGTAATAATAAAGGTTAGTTTTATTGCAGGTATCAATTAAAATACTTAAAAATAATTTATATGTTTTAATCTAAAAGGATATTATTGAATACTTCTTTTTGGTAAGAAACTTTACAGCATTCTTTTTTTGTCCTCGTTGATTTATAATCTGATATAGGTGACAAAAGCAGGAGATAATCTTTTTTTATTTTCCTAACCATAGATAATGAAACAACTGCCAAATAAATTTGATCCAAAATTACTGCATTTACCAGCCCATTCAGGTAGGATCATAAATGGCTTATCAGACATGCAGACTTGTATACAGATACAAATAGGAAATTTATTTGCAAATGAAATATTATGCCTAATTTCTTGTTTTCTTGCTAATTGGCTATATCCTTAGGATAGCAGTATGCAAATTATAAGCAATCTATAATTGTTTGTGTCTGCCTTGTGCTCTGGTGGGTGGGGATGGTTTTGTAGAGCTGGACATGTTTTCTGTAGAGGGTGGGGAGGGGGCTTCTCCTGCCCTTCCCCTTGTAGACCATTATGATTTCCACTGTTCATGGTGTTACTGGGGGTGCACAGAGTTGGAGACCACAGTGAAGAGTTGGAATTCTACCTGAGGGACCAGGGCAGTAGAGAACTGGGCTAGGTAGTTCACATCTGTGGGGATTGTGTGGAAATGGAGATACTGAAAGTATGATTGTTATATTTCTGTTCAACTTAATGAAAGTCTTAGACTGAACATCAGAAATTTTTACATATCTTAAATTGATTTATTTTGTTTGATAATTTATATATTAAGCCATTACACAACATTTGGAGAAAATTCTTCATCATGGCTGGAGCAGAATCTGTGATTTAAAGTAAACTCCAAATTTATTCAAATTTAAACCAGCTAATGGTTCACATTAGTCAATTTAATTACTGATAAAATAATGAAAAAGCCACATAGAAGGATGTTTTTGAAAAATGAGAGTGACGCAAAACATTACTAATGGTGCATTCAGTGCCAAAGAGAAACATTATTTAAGAACTACTAGAAAATTATTATCTGGAAATAGTATTTTTTTCCTGTTTAGGAAATTATACTTATAATTAAATATAAAGATTGGCTAAACGTGTTAATTTTAGATGGCATCTCACTTCCTAATCTTTGCCTTTTGTTTAGGGATTTTGGAGGTAGGAATTCTAGGTGATTTTGACTTTGATGTTAACCTGATTATTTTTAACAGTAGTTTCACTGAGATTTTTTAACAACTAGAAATTTCTGACTTTTTCCATATCTTAGGGCTGGGTTGATTTATTAATGCAAAGGCCATCTTGTTTTCCTAACCTACAGTTTTATTCAACTTTATATTTTGTGGTTATTGAAATTCTCCGTTACCCATCTGTTTTCTTTTTTGAAACATAGTTTTCCATTGAAGTAGTTAAAAAGCCTCCATGGGTAGAAACAGAGATGAGAAATGTAGAAAGACAAAAGTAGTGTCAGTTTGGAGAACTTCTGGTTGTGACAGTGCAGTGGTACAGTCTTCTTTGTCCTCACCTTAACTATTGAAATCATGTGTCCATTTCTCACTAAATGTTTCCAGCAAGTCTTTTTTGCATCATTAACACTTTGATTATTTTATTTCCTGTGCAGTGGATAAGTTATTATTTCTGAAAGACCAAGATTGGAATGACTTTTTGCAACAAGTGTGCTCTCAGATCGACTCCACTGAAAAGAGTACTGGAGCCTCTAGAACCAAGCTGAATCTCCTTTGCTATTTATGTGTGGTGGCTGGTCACCGGGAGGTGGCCACCAAGCTCTTTCATTCCCCCCTGGTAGGTCTCTGCTGTATGCTTAACTTTTGTGTTTCTGTAGAGGTTAAAAAATGCTAAAATATTAATTTGACTTAATTGTAATGAAAAAAGTGATTTATTAAGATTATAGGCTCATGATAATTATCCTGTGTTTAATTCTTAGGTATAAAAGTCAAGTAGATGGTGGCTTTGAATATTTTTTTGCTAATATTCAGCTGAAATAACTTAGGGGACCTGGAAAAATAGATTCGGACCCCCACTTAGGTTAATTATTGGTAATTTATTTTACCTGCTGCAGGGGCTGCTGCTCCGAGAGACAGTCAGCAGCCCAAGTGTGAGGGTGAGTTGTCTTTTATAGGCTTTGTGTAAGCATATTACAGAAGCGAAAGGTGGCTGGTTAAGGGGGGTTATAACTCAGGTAGTTATAGATACAGCAATGGAATGATAATTAA
>CAUYQV010057750.1:0-18422 GCA_963574575.1 Galagoides demidoff
TGGTCCCAGCTACTTGGGAGGCGGAGGCAGGAGACTCGCTTGAGCCCAGGAGTTGGAGGTTGCTATGAGCTGTGATGTCATGGCACTCTACCCAGGGGGATAGCTTGAGGCTCCGTCTCAAAAAAAAAAAAAAAAAAAAAACATTGTAAAGTAAAAATTGTAAGTTGAACTCATCTTAAGCCAGGGACCATCTGTGTAAAATATACTGGTGCACAAAGGAGCAAGTTGAGTTAATGGCAGCATCAGACTTTCTGTCTCTTCTGGGTCAGTTTTGGTATTTAAAATTTTCCTATAAAAGTCATCCATGCCATCCAGATTTTCAGATTTGCAGAGTTTAGCAGACTTCCCTTTTATAATTTAAATTTTCTTCTCTGTCTAAAATTATTTCCCCATTATTTTTACTCATTGGTGTACTTTTGCTTTCATTTTTTTCATTACTTTAGCTTATCGTTTACTATTTTATTTTTTTCCCAGGAGGGAGAAACAGTTTAGTGTTATCTGTTTTTGAACTTTACGTGATGGAATCACTTGTTATGTTTGTTTTTGTATCCAGCTCTTGTTCAACATTTGTGTTTTTTAAGATTTATCATAAAGGCTGGCTTGGTAGCTCACGCCCATAATCCTAACACTCTGGGAGGCTGAGGTGGGTGGATCGCCTGAGCTTATGAGTTGGAGCAAGAGTGAGACCCCACCTCTAAAAAATAGCTGGGCGTTATGGTGGGTGCCTGTAGTCCCAGCTACTTGGGAGGCTGAGGCAAGAGAATCGCTTGAGCCCAAGAGTTTGAGGTTGCTATGAGCTGTAATGCCACGGCACTCTACTAAGGGTGACAAAGTGAGACTCTTGTCTCAAAAAAAAAAAAAGAAAAAAGATTTATCATAATTTTTATGATAGCTATAATTTTTATTTTTATTGCTTTATAGCATTCCATTGTAAAATATTTTACAATTCATTATCTTCCGGGCAGACATTTGGTTTGTTTTCATTTGGGGGCTATGAAGAACATTGTTGCCATGAACGTTCTTGCATATTTCTGTGGGGCACATGCACACATTTCTGAAGGCGTATGTGTGTGGTAGAATTATCCGGTCATATGATACGTAAAACTTCACATTTATGAGGTAATGCCATACTATTTTTGGAGCTGCTACAGCTTATGTTTCTAACTTTTTATAATTTTTTTTTCTACTTTTGGCTTTTTTAAAACAATTAAAAAATTATTTCATTAGAAAAAATTACTTTTGTAAGTCTTTGGAATTCCTGACACTATGTGTGTTTGTTAATTGCAGTTTTCATCTGCTCTATAGCAGAATTTCTGCTATTGTCTTTATAGCAATTTTTTTCTTCCTATGTTTATATAGATGCTGTCCAAGCCCCCCTTTTAATTATTGCTCATCTTTCTGGTTAACATATATTCATCACCTCAAATAGTTAGGTGGGTTCATTTTAGCTTTTGCTTCTCTCTAGCCACCAGCAGAGCTGAACAGGTATCCAGAGAACAAAATTCTTTTCCAATTTAGAGTTATTCATCCCTAAATTACTCTTAAAAGCAGAAAAAAGAGGATCTGAAAAGATGGACGGTCAGCCTGTGGTCCCCTCAAAGTGGTGTCACATCCTGCCCTGGGAGGCTCATTTGTCTTGTTTCAAGTGGAGGATTGTTTTGCTCCCTCAGGTGTACTGTGTGCTTTAAAAATACGTCTTCCAATTTTATCTGAGGGGTTTTGATTTTCACTGTATTTGGTAGTCCGTCCTCATTTATGGTAGTGGTTCAGGGTATCGAGGTCTCTCAGTTTCCTTGAAGAAGGCATTTCATTTATCTTTTTCATTCTTTTTTTAAGGTGATTTCTGAGAGAAAAGGGCAGTGATCTGTTGATTCCATCGTCTTTTAAGTCAGAAGTTGTTTATATTTCCTTTTCTCTCTTTTTTTAATGTGGCCAGAAGGGGTGAAAAGTTTAGCTTATATTTTCTAAGTGAGAACACTCTCTCCTCTCTCTTTATTGAGGTATAATTGACAAAAATATTATATATATTGTATATATTATATTGTATATATTTAAGGGGTATAATATGTTTTGATGCAGGTATACATAGGAAGAATGATTACCATCATCAATCTGATTAACATATATCCATCACGTCAAATAGCTAACTTTTTTTGTGATAAGAAAAGTTAAGATCTACCCTCTTAGCGAATTTTAAGTGTATAATACATTATTGTTAACTCTAGTCATACTATACATTAGATCGCCTATGTAACTGATACTTCATACCCTTTCATCAGCATCTCCCCACCCTCTATCCCCTAGAACTACCATTCTGCCGTCTGCTTCTATGAGTTCTACTTCTTCAGGTTTTACATGTAAATGAGATAATTCAATATTTGTCTTTCTGTGGCTTATTTATTTCACTTAGCATAATATTCCCGAGTTCATCCATGTTGTGGGACGTAGCAGAACCTCCACTATTTTAATGGATGACTAGCATTCTATTGTGTACACTCCATTTTCTTTATCCATTTGCTAGTCGATGGACACTTAGGTTGATTCCATTCCTTGGCTATAGTAAATAATGCTGTATTCAGCATGGGAAGAGTGTTGAATTTTTTTCTTGTAGATCAGCTCGATGCTTTCAAAGCTTCCTTCTGAATTTCATACTGTATACCTGATCTTATAAAACTCAGCATATAAGTGCCACCTTTACCAGGTTCTCTATCGAGCGTCCTGGATAATCAGCCAGTTCTCTCTGCTGAAGCTGTTTAGAACTGAGTAACTCCCTGCCTTGTGACAGTTTTGGAATTGTTCAGCTTACAATTCTCCTGGTGGCTTTGGGCAAGGGAATCAGAGGTAGCCCACAGATTCATGGAGATTTTTCTCTGATACACTGTTGTGTTCATCCAGCCCATTTAAGCTTCACAGACTGAGCTCTGACTCCTCATCTCAACAAGATTGCTGAGCTCAGCCTCGGGGAGGAGGGGAGCAGGCAGAAAGCCAGGCAGTTGTAGAGTTTGCTTTGTTTCCCTTCTCAGTGATTACAGTCCAGTGATTAAATTACCCAGTGTCCATGGACATTTGTTTTGTCCTGTTTTCTAATTGTTTCTGATGGGAGGGCGTAACTGGTCTCAGTTTCTCCATCATGGCAGATGACACATCCTTTCAACATATTGCTGAATTTTATTTGGTAATGTTGTATTTCAGATTCCTTAAGTCATGTTTATAGTGAGGTTGGTTTATGGCAGTGGCTATCAATTTGTGAAGGTTGATACTACTGGCCCCCGCCTTACTCCTTTCCTTTTGAGGAGGTTAAAAATGTAAGGGTATTTTTGTTTATAACAATGAATTGGAGTCATATTTAGTATTTAGTGGGTGAGGGTAAGGGATGTTAACTGTGCTGCAAAAATGCAGTGGTCTGTAATTTTCTTCCCTTACCCCATTTTCTTTGTTCAGTTTTGGAAATAGGCTTCTATTAGCCTGTTGACCTAAATTTTGTAACCCAGAGGCGAAGAGAAAATGGTACTTATCTGGGAATAGAGCACTGCAGTGGAGATGCATACATATGCTGTAGTAAAACCATGTGCACACTCAAGGAGATAGAGGAAGACAAAAGGTTTTAAAGGAAAAATGAGGAGAATTGCATAATTGTTTTGAAATGATTATCCTTAAGTATAAGGATTAGTAACCGGGTGACGCCAGTCCAAGGTTGGGCAGATGTCCTTGCAGAAGTTTTTTGTGGGTGTGTTTGTGTAAGGTTGAAATGGCCTTTGTGCAAGGTTGTGGTTTTTGCAAAGTCTTTTGTGTTTGTTTTTGTTATGAGGCATACACAATGCAAACCTTCTCTTCATAGCCTTCTTGGTCCTATTTGTTAGGGTTTTGGGGTTGTTTTTTTACACTAGTGACTCTCTTGATTCTGACAATTTTCACATCCCCCTTAAACGAGTTTAAAAGCTTTTCATCTTTTTCTGTACTCTGGAATAGTTTAAGTATTAGGAACTAACTCTTAAAGCTTTGGTAGAATTCATGCTTAAGATCAGTTGTGCCTGGTATCTTTCAGTAACCTTTCACTACAGTACACTAACCTTCTACTTCCTAGAAAAGTCACTTTCATTTACATTTTTCAAGTTTTGAACAATGTATAGTTTTGGTAGTATACACGTAAGGTTTTTAAAAATCTCCAGTTGCCTCCTTTTTCATTTCTTTTTTTTTTTTTTCTCCAACTTCTGGGCTCAAGCGAGTCTCCTGCCTCCGCCTCCCAAGTAGCTGGGACCACAGGCGCCCGCCACAACGCCTGGACATTTTTTGGTTGCAGCCATCATTGTTGTTTGGCAGGCCCGGGTTGGGGATTCGAACCCGCCACCTTAGGTGTACGTGGCTGGCGCCTTAGCTGATTGAGCCACAGGCGCTGATGCTGTATTTGTTTTATTTCTTGAATAGAAAGAACATACTTTTATCCAGTTTTGTTCTAATTCCATTTTTACTTATTTTAACATGTACTTACCATTGCTAATTTTCTTTTTCCTTTTATTTTTTTGCTGGACATCATGGGGCCATTGCTAACTTTTTTATTTAACTGCCTCTTAAATATACTGAATATTTTGTGTTTTGTGTTTTATATATGGCATTGGCCTACCACTGCTCTTAAAACTTATTTTGACTTGCACTTAGTTTCTCAGAGAGTTCTTTTGGGAAGAAAGGCTTGTAATTACTGCATAGTCTTAATCTTGTACCTCTTTTGGGTCATAGGTTTTAGTCCACTAGTTATGGTTTTAGTTACAGGTTTTAGTCCTGGTTACAAGTTTAGTTCTCTATTTCTATCTGATCAAATGGTCCAAAGTACGAAGTTTAACCTTCAGGTAAAGCCTACCTTCATTACCGGCTCCAATTCCAGACCTCTCTGCTGCTATCAGTGATGTATACCTTTCTAACTCTTTTATATGTTATTTATAATCTGTGTCATTCTTAGAAGTGTAAAGGGTGTACTACGTATTTGTGTATTTTGATGGTATTCTGTATTCTTAATCTCTTATTCAGCAGTGTGTTGTGAAGATCTTCCCATGTTAATAAATGTTGATGTATAATGTAGAACTTTTTGATAAGTCAAAGTATGCCATGGTCTGTATATACCATAGCTTATTGAATCATCTGTTACTGGAATTTAGGTATTTCTGGGAATTGTTTTTGCTTCCATCGGCAACGCTGCTGTATAAGACACTCTTCTGTATTCTCCTTTGTGTTCCTCTTTGAATATTACATAAATGGAGTTAAATGAGTCAGAGTTTGTGTGTTTTCATGGATTTTACCACTTCACTCTTTAGAATATCTATATCAATATGCATACCTTTTAGCATATAGAAAACTATATGGATAGAGTTTTCCCATATCCTTGGTATACCTTTATTATTTTTGTCAAACTCACACATGAACCAAAATAATTCATTTTCTATTTGGTTTCTACTTTAAACAATTTTTTAGAAATTTCTGATCTGCTCTTGATATCTTCTGGGCTATAATGAATATTCTTCTGTGTATGCCTTTTTTCTCCCTTTCTCTGTATTTATCTTTGCTATCATCTTAATGTAATTTTAGAAGAAGGGGGAGGTGAGCACATGTCATGCCCCATTCTCCTGAACTTGATTCTCTACCTCTTGATTCTTGGCTATGAGCACCGCCTAACTTGTTCTTGCACACCAGCCTCTACGTTCCCTTGATCCAAATTTGTGATAAATCTGTGTGTCGTGGGCCTTTGGAGCTAACTTTTATATGCCAGAAAAGACAGGTGTAAATTATACTTTGTGCAGAATGATAATTACAAACAACGTAACCTTTTCTGAATTTTTAAATCAGAAAATCTGTTATAGTGATGAAAATATGCTAAAATGATTTTTGAAATTTTTATTTTTAGGTGTTAGAATATTTAAATGATCTGAAACAATATTGGAAAAGAGGATATGGATATACTATTAATAGTCGATCCAGCTGCACCCTGTTTCAGAATATCTTTCAGCACTTGGACAAAGCAGTTGAACAGACACAACGGTAAAACTTTTTTTAAAATTTGAAGCAAATCCTGAGTTTGTTATTAAGATTCTGGCAATGTTGTATAGTGGTTTATTTTTAAAAATAGTTTCTTCTGTGTCTTTAAAGAATACTTTAATAATTGATACTTAGGATGTGTATATAAATTATAAAACCCTCTACTCAACTTAAGAACTAGAACATTACTGATAACTTGCATTTGTTTATTTACACTAAGTTCCTAAATATTCCATTTTCTTCTTGTCCCCTCCCCCTTACTTTTTCCTGAAACTACTCTTTTGAAAAAATTTTGTTTGTGGCTGGGTGTGGTGGCTCATGCCTGTAATCCTAGCACTTGGAAAGTCAAGGTGGGTGGATTGCCTGAGCACACCGGTTCGAGACCAGTCAGAACCAGATCGAGACTTCGTCTAGGGTGTTGTGGCGGGCACCTGTAATCCCAGTTACTTGGGGGGAGGGTGAGGCAAGAGAATTGTGAGGTTGCTGTGTGCTGTGATGCCATGGAACTCTACCGAGGATGACAAAGACTGTCTCAAAAAAAAAAAAAAAAAAAAAGAAAAGAAGAAAAAGATTTGTGTTTGTCATTTCTTTGCTTCTTTAAAATCATTATTATATGTGTATGCAAACAATATATTTAGTTTTCTTGGAATCATAATACTGTTGTCTTCTGGGACTTGCTTTTTTCTGCCCTCAACTTGATGATATTCATCAAGTTATTGCATATAGCTAATTCATTTACACTGTAATACAATATTCAGTGATGTGAATGTACTATAATTTATATCGTCTACTTTTGTCAATGGGCATTTAGGTAGTTCATATCTTTTGCAATTATGAGCGCTCTTGTACATGGCTCCTGTTACGAATGTGGAAAATGTTTTCTCAAAGGAAGAATTATATCTGGACTATAATTACTTATCTTATGAGATCTTCCATTTTGTTAGGAATACTCAACACCAAAATTAATTGCTATAAATGATTAGCTTTTGTTACTGTCATTAGTAACTCTTAGTATTCACTTTTTTCTATCTTTTCATTGACTCCCCAAACTGGTATTTTCAGATTTCATAGTCTGATAAGTGAATGGCTTTTTTAGGCTGTGTAGTTCCATGTTTTAACATAAGGTGGCAGCATTGAAATAAATGTGTGTGGCAGCCAGTGATTTTTTAAAATAATTGTTTGGTTAATTATTTAGCCCAGTTTAATAACAGAGGGAACCTTGTATGTTAAGGTTCATAGAAATGTTTGTAGATCATGAGCCTTTTTGCTGCCTTTTTGAGGTCAAGGTATCATGAAGTTTAACCAGGTCTAACAGGAATCTCCTTTAGTGCTAGGAATTTCTTTAATGTTGAAAGATAATGGATAAATAAGGTAAAAGTATATACAACTAGCCCCCTTACCAATTCAGATTCAGAGGTCCAACTATCACTAAATTGTAGGTCTGTGGGGTCTGGAGCTTTGTTTTATTCATTGCTGTCTCCTCAGTGCTTAGAACAATGCCTAGAATACCGTTGATATTCCCAAAATGTTTTGAAGGAATATCTGAAATCCTTTGGTAGTTCCTTTTTTAGTCAATGCCACTGTCATCCTCCCAGACATTCAAACCACAGGCCCATGTATCCTCCTTGTATCCATTTCTCTCACCTACATCTACTCACTGCATCTTTTGCTTCTAGTTTATGCCAGTCTCTTCCACTTTTCCTTCATCTTTATTGATCTCATCTTAATTTAAGCTATTATCTCCTCTCCAGATTTTAGCAGCTGCCTCTATGCTTCCCTAATTTTAGTGTTACTCCCAGTTCACTCCAGTGCATTTTTCTCTTTAAGATATGAATCTAATTATATCTGATTCCTAGTAGATCATTCTGTGATTTCTCTATTAACTATCAGGACAAAGTCTTCTAAAAGATTTTATGAGACCCTTGTGTTTCCTTTCTTGAAGATGATATTGGTGATTGTGATTTTTTAAAAATGCTACAGACTATTGACTGTAGTTGGTAGCCCATTATTACTGTTTTTTAAATATTGTTTTTACTAGAAGCCCTAGCACATTTCAAAATAATTTTGTTGCAATAAAAAAATATATAATACATTTAAAAGATTGCATTAAACCATACATGCAGTTTAAAAGAAGATTATTTATAGAATGAACAGTTATATGTGCATCAACTGATCAAGAAATAGAACATTGGCTGGATGCAGTGCTCACACTTGTAATCCTAGCACTCTGGGAGGCTGAGGCAGGGGGATGGCTTGAGCTCATGAGTTCAAGACTAGCCTGAGCAAGAGTGAGACCCTGTCTTTGAAAAATAGCCGGTCGTAGTGGCAGGCACCTATAGTTCCAGCTACTTGAGAGGCTGAGGGAAGAGGATCACTTGAGTCCAAGAGTTTGAGGTTGCTCTGAGCTGTGACAGCATGGCATTCTACTGAGGGCAACAAAGTTAAGTCTCTGTCTTACAAAAAACAAAGAGAATGTTGTCAGCCAGTACCCCAGTATATCTCCTAATACAGAGATTCTCAACCTATGGGTCCTGACCAATGAAAACATATCCTGCATATCAGATATTTATGTTATGATTCATAACAAAATTACAGTTATGAAGTAGCAACGAAAATAATTTTATGGTTGGGGGTCACCACAACATGAGGAACTGTATTGTATTAAAGGGTCGCAGCATTAGGAAGGTTGAGAACCACTGTATACCTTTTATTCTTTACAAGTATCATAGTTTGCTTTTAAATAAATAGGACCCTACTGTATATCTTAACTTTTGTTATATGAATGTTAAATTTGCCTGATGGATTCATGTTATTTCAAGTAGCCAAAGCATGTTTAATTTCTCTATTGTTATTAACTAGTTACATATTATTTATGTGCAATTGGTTATTTTCTTTTTGTACATATTTTTTGTTTATTGAATTATATCTAGCTTTTTAATAAGCTGATGAATTTATTGTCAGTCTGTTGTTGCCATATTTGGAGAGCGTACCTATTCTGCATTTGACCCCAACAGTAGAACTAGAAGGCAAATCTTGTTCCAGTTACTATTCTAAGAAAGAAAATAACGGCTCAGCACCTGTGGCTCAAGTGGCTAAGAAGCCAGCCACATACACCTAAGGTGGCAGGTTCGAATCTAGCCCGGACCCGCCAAACAACAATGATGGCTGCAAAAAAAATAGCCTGGCGTTGTGGCAGGCGCCTGTGGTCCCAGCTACTTGGGAGGCTGAGGCAGGAGACTCGCTTGAGCCCAGGAGTTGGAGGTTGCTGTGAGCAATGAAGCCATAGCACTCTACCCAGGGTGATAGCTTGAGGCTCTGTCTCAAAAAAAAAAAAAAGAAAGAAAGAAAGAAAGAAAATAACAAAACCCCACAACTTTTTAATAACTACTGTTGATCAGTAGAATAGGCTGTTTTGTGAAGTAGTAAGTTCTCTATCATAAAATTATCCTCATTGAATCTGGATGTCTGTGTTAGCAATTCTGTAGAAAAAAGGTTTCCACCACATTAGGATTAGTAAGTGATTCCATGGTTTCCACAATTAAAGGCTCAGTTCATTTCATTTCAGAAAGCTTTTCTTGAGCACTACAATGGGTTAGGCCTTAGGAATATATAAACACAGATGAGAAAGTATACTCTCCTTCCAAGGGGCTTGCAGTCCAGTAAGGAAGATAATCTTTAAAAAGTGATTTCAGCTGGGTACAGTGGCTGGTAGTATGTACCTAGTCCCAGCTAGTCCTGAGGCTGAGGAAGATTGTTTGAGCCCAGGAATTTGAGGCCAGCCTGGGCAATGTAGAAAGACTGTCTCTTCAAAAAAAAAAAAAAAGGATTTAGACAAAAAGTGTATTATGTTGGGAAAATAGGTCATTAATGTGGATCAGGGTAGTTGGAAAAGGCTACTTTTGGATGTTAAGACGTGAGTTGGGCCTTATTCACAGACAACCTGTGGTGGAATTTGTACTGGTTTCAGAATCATGTTAAAATTCAAATTGTTGGTCAGCCTTACTAAACCAAAATTTTATCATTTGTAGAATACAGGTGAGTGATATTCATCTTTCAAAATATTAAGATGGAGTGAAATTATGTGCACGTAGGTGCCATAGAAATACACATAAGTACGTGTTTATCTTTGGCCACTATGCTTTGCACGTAAGTGCTAAACAGTCACTTTTTTATTAATTGTCAACACTATCATAACAATCGTCCCAGGCACAGTTTGGCCAGGGAGGAAGGAGGAGGACATTCTAACAAGAAAGAGTATTGAGCAAAGGCCCCTGTGGCAGTGAAAATGGAAAGTAGCTAATTTGGTGGTTTGAGTTGGACACTGTTGGGAAATAAGCCACGCTAAGTGGGGTCTGACCTGTGCCAAAGAAAAACCTTGTATTTGATCTGTCTTCTAGATGCTGATTTAAAATTTTAACTATTTGTGCTGATTTCTATAAGGTCCATATATTCTCAGGTTAACATTTAGATATCTTTCTCCTTAATTAGAACGTAGGCAAGTAAAATATTTTGTTTTTTTTTAAAAAATATTTGGACAAATCTATTGAAATAAATAGTGGTCATTACACAGGTAATAGAAAGTATACACAGATGAAAAGGAAGTCATGTCCTAGTTTAGAGAATATTTTTCCATAGTGGCGAAACAGGTAAAAACAAAGAGTGCTGAGAGAAGATTAACTTGAACTGTGGGGTTTGGTAAGGGCTTTATGGGAAGAGTAGTCTTTGAGGTAGACTACCGAAGACTTTTTTTCACTAACCTCAACATATTAGCCTTTAGTATTTGGGGTTTTTTTAAACAGCTTTATTGAGATACAATTAATGTAAACCGTACATGTTTAAAGAGTACAAATTGGTGAGTTTTTACGTGTGCATACACCCATGAAACCATCAATCAAGATAAAATATCTGTATATCTAAAATTTTGTGACCCTTTCTTTTTTGAGACAGTCTCACTATGTCGCCCTTGGTAGAGTGCCCTGGCATCACAGCTTACAGCAACCTCAAACTCTTGGGCTTAAGCAATTCTCTTGCTTCAGCCTCCCAAGTAGCTGGAACTATAGGCACCTGCCACAATGCCAGGATATTGTTGTTGTTGTTGCAGTTGTCATGTTGTTTAGCTGGCCCAGGCTGGGTTCCAACCTGCCAGCCTGAGTGTATGTGGCGGGCGCCGTAGCCGCTGAGCTATAGGCACTGAGCCTGTGACCCTTTCTAATTGACTTTCCACCTCCATTTCCAAGCAACCAATGATCTGCTTTCTGTCTCTATAGGCTAATTTACATTTTCTAGAATTTTATATAATGGAACCATATAGCATATATATTTTTTGGTTTGGCTTCTTTCACGCAACAGGAGATTTATCTGTGTTGCTGCATTTTTCAAGGGTTCATTCCTTTTTTAGGCCAAGTAGTATTCCTTCATACAGATATGGTGAATGGTTCAGTAAATTGCAGCCTTTGGTGGACATCGGTGGCGTTTACAGTTGGCGGCTGGTACAGATAAAACTTCTGAACATTGATTGGTCTGCATGTGCTTTCGCTGTTCTTGGGTAAATACCTTGGGATGGAATGGCTGAGTCATATGTAGGTGTATTTTTTACTTTTTAAGAAACTACCAAACCTTTTCTACTAACATATGAGAGTTCCAGTTGTTTCTCATCCTGGCCAGCATTTGATATGAGGGATCTTTTTAATTTGGGCTGTTCAGAATGGTGTATACCGGTACCTTGTTGCAGTTTTAGTTTGCATTTCTCTGGCAGTTCGCAATATTGGGCATCTTTTCCTGTGCTATTTACTATGCATGTATCTGTTAAACTTAGGGGAAGTCTGCTTAAACCTTTGCCTATGTTTTATTGTTATACTAGGTACAAGTTCTTTGTCAATTTATGTTTTACAAGTATATTTTCCTAGTCCATGGTTTGCCTTTCTGTTTTCTCAATCATACCTTTGATGGCCTGATTTTGCCCCATTATTGTGGCAGTTCCTCTTGAGCATTTATATGGCACCCTGTGTATTTTGATGTTTTTCCCAGCCTGGCTTGGTGAATCCGACTATTTCTGCCTTTGCGTTAGCTTTGGGAATTTTTTAACCTGTTTCTTTCCAGGGTTTTTCCCCCTGGATTGGGATAGTTTTCTCACATCCATTTGCTCATGAGTTTCAGCTAAAGAACTCGAGGGATGCATCTGCTGCCTGCAGAGCTCTCTCTTCTCAGGTTCTTTGTCCTGTCAATTCCACCCAGGAGGACCTCCCTAAATCCTTACCCCATCTCATCTGTCGGGACAGTTGCCATGCTGTTTGGGCTTGCCCACCCTGTGCCAAGGCCTAGAAACTCCAGATGGAAAGCTGAGGCATTTGTTGGATTCATCTCATTTCCCTGCCTTTTCTCTTCTGTCACTATTGCCAGATATCTGAAAACCTCATACATTTTGTCCAGCTTTCTAGTAGTTGAAGGCAGGACAGTAGTAGTCCCTCTTACTCTCTTGGCTGAAGGTAGAAGCTGTTTAAATGTATTTTTGCTTGAGGAAAAAACTTTATGCTTGAGTAATTTTAATTCTAGATTTGTGTTAAGCTGTGGAATTGATGCTTCTCCAAATACTTACGGGAGCTAATATTTCAGTTAGATACATAAGGAGATTAAGAAAAAATTTTTTTTATTTTGGTCATTTTCTTCCCAAAGCATCCAGCCGTTCATGTTACTTGTGTACTTACATAAGTGTAGGGATTATATGAATTGCCTGAAACTGCATTTGATATTCTTGGATCATGTTTAAAAACTTACTTTGTGTAACATCAGATGAGTGTAAAACATGAATTAAGAGCTTAGAAAGATCTAGCTGAGTACATTTGGGGGGAAAACCTGCAATTATTAGTTGTTTTTCCAGTTGAGCTTTTTGAGTGACTTTTAAGTATTTGCTTTGGATCTTTTACCTACTCTGAACACACAGTTACCAACCCTCATTTAAATATAGAACTTCAGATTTTCAGTTAAATTTGTTTTGGTTGAGAATAAAATCGTCAATTTATGTAAGTAACAAAGTATAATTCAAAGAACAGCTTTCTTAATCTTGCTGCTACATAACATTAGGTAGTTCACCTAACTACATTGGCCCTTTTATTTCTGAAATAAGAGGGGTTGACAAGATCCCAACCATAAAACATTGTGATTCTGTGTACGTCTATATACAGAATTTAGATAGTGTGTCTCATTCATTGACTTTCTTATATTTGTATCAGTTCACATTTTCAAGTTTTAGTTTTTTGTTTATTTTTTTGAGACAGAGTCTCCCTATGTCACCCTCTGTAGAGTGCTATGGCGTCACAGCTCACAGCAACCTTAAACTCTTGAGCTTAAGCAATTCTCTTGCTTCAGCCTCCCAAGTAGCTGGGACTACAGGTGTCCACCACAACACCCGGCTGTTTTTTGGTTGCAGTTGTCACTGTTTGGCAAGTCTGGGCTAGGTTCGAACCTGCCACTGCAACCAAAAAATAGCAATATGTGGCTGGCGCCCTAGCTGCTGAGCTACAGGCACAAGCCATTTTGAAGGTTTTTTGAAAGCTAAAATGTACATCTTTTAAAGTGATTTTGTCACTTCTACATTAATTATATTTAATACATTTTTATTACAGAAGGAGAGCAAAGGTTAGGTGTTCTATCCCATGCCTGTTCCTTGGAATACTTATGCTGAGAGTCTCAAGGAATAGTCAGTAAAGGTGGGAGATATAAGTTAATTTGAGAAATATGACTAATAAGAGTCAGTTTGTTGGGACAGCGCCTGTGGCTTAAAGGAGTAGGGGACTGGCCCCCATATGCCAGAGGTGGCAGGTTCAAACCCAGCCCTGGCCAAAAAAACTGCAAAACAAACAAACAAACAAAAAAAAGTCAGTTTGTTGATGGATCAGAATTTAGTAAACCCCATTAGAGACAGATTCAAAATAAATAAGGTTCAAAGCACTTATAGAACACCTGAATTATTCATTTGGTATTAAGTATGTAAATTTATTTCATTCTTTTTAGACATTTCAAATATATTTATCAGTGTAAAATTAACAGACTTGTCTGGAGTAAATGTGATACAGGGGATATAAACCAACATGGGGCAGAATTGTAGCTACATTATTCTATGGGTGCCAGATTAATATATTAGCCAATGAACTCTTGGGATATAGTCTTAAATCCCAAAACAATACTGAAGTTTTTCTTTTCTTTTTTTTTTTCTTTTTGAGATAGAGTCTCAAGCTGTCATGCTTGGGTAGAGTGCTATGGCATCACAGCTCACAGCAACCTCAAATTCTTGGGCTTAAGCAATTCTCTTGCCTCAGCCTCCCAAATACTGGGACTAGAGGCAGGGGTCCTCAAACTTTTAAACAGGGTGCCAGTTCACTGTCCCTCAGACTGTTGGAGGGCTGGACTGCAGCCAGGGACAAGTCGGCTTCTAAGCAGGACAGGCCGCGGCAGCAAAACACCAGGTGGGCCGGATAAATGTCTTTGGCGGGCTACATGTGGCCCGTGGGCCGTAGTTTGAGGAACCCTGGACTACAGGTGTCTACCACAACACCCAGCTATTTTTTTGTTGTTGGTGTTGTTGCAGTTTTCTTTGTTATTTCACCTGGCTTGGGCTGGTTTCCAGTATACGTGGCTGGTGCCCTAGAGCTATGGGCGCTGCTAATACTGAAGTTTTTATGAGTATGTGCTTTTCTCTGGTACAGATTTCCATCCCTTAAGTCAGTTTCACAAGTGGTTTCATGTCCCCTGTGAAAGTTAAGAGCCACAGGTGCAGCGGGTATTGAATATTCCCCTTTTAATTGCCTTGGCAACCTTCCTTTAAAAAATATTTACATCTTCTGCCAAAAAACTGCATTTTGTTAAGGAAAAAAAATTGCTGCCTTATTCCATGTTATCTTAAATCTCACCACTCTGTTTATTGAATGATAGTGACAGAAAAAGCTACGTGGGACCATAGATAGACTAGAAAGTAGTGGAACATAGCAGTCTTTGTGGTCAGCAATCTCATGACAAAACTGTACGCATAGGCCTTGTGGGCTGGATGGATGGAGGCCCATCAACTGAGAAGTAATTCTTTTCACATCCTTCCCTATCTACCTACGTTGTGTTTCTCTCCCTCATGCTTGCTAACTCTTACTCTCTCACACATGTCCTCTTATTCCCTCATTCAGACATATACAGAGAAACAGAGACACTCATACCTATTTAGTGTTGCCAGTATCTTAATCATAGACTACCTTTGGCTTGTTGGAGAAAGTTGAAAATGAAACCCAGAAACGTTCTTATGCTATCCTTCAGACTTTGGTGTATTGGAGGAAAGACTGGGGATTTGGTTCCGTGATTGGAGCTATGCTGCTAACTGATGTAAATCAATTCCTAGGAGATGGCTTAGGACCAGATTGAAATTTTTTTTTTTTTTTGGCCGTGGCCCAGTTTGTACCCGCCACCTCCGGTATATGGGGCTGGCACCCTACTCCTTGGGCCACAGGTGTCACCCCAGATTGAACTTTTTAAAGATTAACTCTAAATTATGGCACACCAAAGGTCAGCATGTTTTTAGAAGTAAATACCAAATCACTTCTTCACAGAAATTACTGATTTACTTCATAAAATCCTGGCACATACCTTTGATGGCTTCTGATGAAAATGGGGCCACAAATAAACACTCTTGTGTATTGGAGGTAAGGTGTTTACAGACTCCACAGCTCTTTGAGCTTTTACCAGTTGAAGATATCCCTATTTTTTGGTGTTCACATAAAATTTTGATAGAAAACACTTTCCATTTGATATACTGCTTAATTTTGTCAAAGAAAATAGCAATGTAAGTCTTGATTGCTAAAAGGGCAATCAGGTATAAGTACGAGCAGCTGTTCAAGAGGGATTCTATTGGCTCTTTGGAAGGAAAATATGCTCCTTTTGTTCACAGGCATTTCCATGGAAGTAACTGGGTTTTTTAGTGTGCAGAGTTTGATATTTTGCCAGTTGAGTTTCAAATGATGAGGTAGAAATCAGCTTATATGTTGCTTAGTCATTCTTGTTAATAAGAAAAACATTCTGACATTCTTAGCTGTAAATGGACACTTGGTTTGAACTGTATAGTTTAAAATGACTGAACAATTATTAGCTAAGTTCTCTTGGATTTTATACTTTATGAGTTAGATGTTTTACTTATGCTTTCTTAAGAAACCTAGTAATATTTTATAAAGTAATCTTTATTATCTTCATTCTAGTTTTCACTTGAACCATTAAATATCCTTTAGAAACAGAGTCTCACTTTATCACCCTCAGTAGAGTGCTATGGAGTCACAGCTCACAGCAACCTCCAACTCCTGGACTTAGGTGATTCTATTGCCTTGCCTCCCAAGTAGCTGGGACTACAGGCGCCTGTCACAATACCTGGCTATTTTTTTGTTGCAGTTTGGCTGGGGCTCGGTTCAAACCCGACAACCTCAGTATATGGGGCTGGCTCCCTACCCACTGAGCCAAAGGTGCCACCTAGGACCATTAAGTATTATTAAGTAGAATATAGGCTAGGAAAAACAAAATAATGAAGAAAATTATTTATATTTGAGGCTTCTGTGATTTATAGTCTGAGCTATTATTTAATGGAAGTAACTTTTGAGATAAAGCAAAAATACTTAACATTCTTTTATTTGTAACTTATTTAAGAGCATGCTAAATTTCTGCTGCTTACCCTTAAAACTTACCTACACATCTAGTGGCATCTGTGGTTTTTTTTGAAAAGAGAAAAATCAAGAATAAAGTTAGATTTTAGACTTGTATAAAATGTGGGTGGATAAAAATAATTTTTAGTGCTCTTTAGGGTTGCAATTTTGTGATCATGTTGATAGCATATTTCATAAATTATGGTAAAACAATGTTAAGTATTTCCCTCTGAGATTAGTCTGTTTTCTTGCCATTTTTTTTTTTGTTTGAGTCTGAATCTCATTATTGTCATCCTCGGACTGTGTCACAGCTCACAACCTCCAACTCTTGGGCTTAATCAGTTCTCACACAATGCCTGGCTATTTTTTGTTGCAGTTGTCATTGTTGTTTAGCTGGCCTGGCTGAGTGTATGTGGCTGGCGCTGTAACCACTGTCCTACAGGCACCAAGCCTTTCTTGCCATTTTTTTAAAGACGTGTCAAAAACCGTGGCCAGGCATGGTGGCTCATGCCTATAATCCTAGCACTCCAGGAGGCTGAGACGGGTGGATTGCTTGATCTTAGGAGTTCAAGACCAGCCTGAGCAGAAGGGAGACCCCGTCTCTAAAAAATAGCCAGGTATTGTGGTGGGCACCTGTAGTCCCAGCTACTTGGGAGGCTGAGGCAAGAGGATGGCTTAAGCCTAATAGTTTGAGGTTGCTGTGAGCTATAACACCATGGCCCTCTGCCAAGGGTAACAGTGAGACTGTCTAAAAAAAGAAAAAAAGAAAAGACACGTCAAGCCAGTGTCTTATTCTATATCCAATGAAGATTTATACATATGATTTAGAAGTGATTTATACATATTCCTTAAAGTGATCATGGTTTAGGTGATTCTATGTTAAATATGTTCATTTTGTCTTATAATACTCTTTACCAGTAGTGATACTATTGTCAAAAAGCAAAATGTCAGGCAGCATCATGATACTAACATGAAACATCTCACTTTCTACTGTGATCATCTTGTAACCCAGCCTCTTAGAAATGGCCACACCATTTTAGTTACACCTGGGAAATGAAACAAAGATGGAGAGATTAGGAAGGAGAGGATGTTCACATATGAAGAAGAAAGTGTGTAGGAAGTGTGAAGTAGATCACGTTTGGTCTGGGTACGACCTCGGGATCCTTCTCACTGCTGTGTTCCAGATAGCTGTTGCTTAACAAATTGGAGATTTGGCCTAGAGGTTGGTTCTATGAAACCAAAAATTGTCATTTATTGACATATTCCCTTTTGGAACCAGATAAAAATTTAGGTGCACGTATGCCCTTTATTACTATCCAAACTGCATTCAATGTGGAAAATGTAGTCCAGCTGACTGCCTTAGTTAATGAGAGAAGCTGGTATAGATAACCTCAGCAGTGGTTCTCAACCTCCTTATGCTGTGGCTCTTTAATACAGTTCCTGTGGGTGGAGACCCACAGGTTAAGAACCGCTGTCACAGAGGCTTGGTATCTCTGACTTTAGGAAGCAGTTGGTCATGTGGTATGTTCCTGAAGCCCCTTTTCTTGCCTGTTTGTGTTCATCTCTTAGAGGCTTATATCATTGTTCACCTGCTTTTTGTAGAACTGTTATTTTACATTGAATTTTTTTCTCTACATGTTCATTTGAGATTAAAAATCTAAGAAATGTGGGCTTGGCCATTTGTACATTCTTAGAGAAAGAGTGTTTTTGAGTTGGCCAATTCAGATTGAGTTG
>CAUYQV010057751.1:0-10304 GCA_963574575.1 Galagoides demidoff
TGATGGTTTGAGAAAACCAGTGTGGGTTGGAGGTTGTCCTGGCGGAAAGCAAGGATACTTCATTCTTGAATGCCACTCATTATCAACTTGTGGGCCATATAACCCTATTCTGTTCCTGAAATTCCGTGTCACCATATATAATATGTGGGGTACAAATGTCAAATGTGTAAGTACACCATGGACTCTAGGGACAATGTATTCCAGGAATGAGAAGTAATACCACATGTCACTGGTTCTGAATAGAGAATAGAAGCTTTCCAGCCAAGAGGATATCCAAGCAGCAGCAGGCTGGCCCTGCTCTGTCACTGATGTTCGTGCCTGTCTTTATGTTCAGTTTTGGAGAGATTCCTGAACCTCTTAAAGGTTTTAAACAAATTTAATTTGTTTTTCCCATTTGTAGGATTCTGTGCTATTTTATAGATAGGACTGGATCTGGTGTTGGGATTATAGACTAGAGACCTTTGAAGGTTACGTATCTCATTTTACAAATATAGTAGAATGTCCAGAATTGAGAACCTCCCTACATTGATCACCTCCTTAAGTTGACCTAATTTTCATAGACTAGCCAAGAAGCACACGTACATATCGGCACAGTAGGCCTAGTTCTTTATTGACCAGTTTGTTATAGTCAGAGGTTCTACTCCATTAAACACAAGTAAACAGAATTTCTGAAAGAAAAGAGAATATGTTTTAAGAAGATCACATTAAAACAGAAGGATTTTACTTTTTTGTTCTTGAATATTTTTACTATACATTGACTACCTGGGATTCCAGGTAAGTTAAAATTCTCCCAAACCTATCAATTAAAAACCATTATGTTTTAGACTGAATCATGAAGTTTCCTCCCAAATTGGAAAATGTGGTAGCAACTCCATGTCTCCCAGGATTGATTTTTGAAACAAGGATTTGTGGCCTTTCCAAAAAAGCATGTTGAGATTCTGATTCTTCTTTTTTCTGGTGTCTTAGGAGACTTTTGAAGGGAAGATATCGGAAATGGCCTCTTTTCTCTCCCAATCACCCTGGTGTCCTCCATGTGATACCTACTCAAGTGTGCTCTACAGATCCTGTCCAACCTGCACTCGGATAAGGACGCACTCTTCCTGGTTTTTTTAAACATGAAATAAAAGTATAAAGGAAGGAGAAAAAGCTATCAGATGAGACGTTGAGAGTTTCCTCACCTCCCGGTTTTTCTGAAGTAAGGCGCAGTTAGGAAGGAGATTCTTAGACAGGTTTTTAGCAGCCTGTTCTTTCGCCACACCCTTATCTTGAGTGGGTCAGAGATGACAAAAGGGGAACTTAGGTGGCCTCAGGAAAGAGATGATTTCTCTCCGTGTAAACATTTCTTACAGAGCAGCCTCCTAGTGTTTGACTGGAGTCCTCTGCACATGTGTAGTTGTGAGGCTTCCTCCTCGGAGCTTCCTCTGCTGTATTGCGTTTTGAGAAGGGGAATTAGCTTTGTATTCTCTCTCAACGCCGCAGTGTCCCCACAATGGTAGTTATGAAAACAGCACTACTTAATATTTTCTTTGATCGAGTGATCCGAGGGGAACCCTCGGTGCATATTGCTTGGCTTTGTTATTTTCAGACCCTTAGGCAAGGAGCCATTTGCTTCAACATTTAGGCAAGACCATGCTAAACGCGGAGTGAGGGGTAGAAATTCCAATCTGCCAGTTCAGATAGCATTCACCTAGAGACAATATTGAAATACTTTAATAGATCTCAAGGCATTTAAGCAAGGTGCCTACACTCTAATGAACGTTATATTTCCTCTCAGGAAAAATTTGGGGTCCATTGAATAGATTCCGAGGAGAGATTTGAATCACTTTTAAAGCAAAATGCACTTAGGAAAGTGGAAGAGTTGCATGCAAAAGAACGGGCACATGGAGAGCTGCTTCCTGTGTTTACCTCTCTTTTCCCTTGTAGCCCACTGTGATTGCATCTCTTTACACAGGCTCTGCCTTCTGCTTAGCGCGCTCCTCTCTCCTCTTACTTTGATGTATCTCCCATCTCCTCTGTCTTTTGCTTTCTTTAGAAAAGCCTTCCTGACTTGATACTGTTCAAATTCAGTTCTTTTCTGTTACTCTCTTTCAATCGATGTTCTTCTTTTCCATTATAAGTCTACTCCCCTTTATGATTTTACATTTATCTGTGTGCCCATTGATTTGATTCCTGTTTGTAAACCAGACTGTCAACCTTGTGAAGACAATGACCGTTATCCTGTCCTCCCCACTGATATTATCTATACCGGCAAGCCTAGTCTTACTTAGCCCCTTTTTAATAATATGCTTTATTATTTATAATAAATAATGTACAATACTTTGTATAACAAATAATATTCAGTACTGTTTACAACAACTAATATGTATTACACCCGTATCATCCTACCCTTATGTCAGTGTAGTGGTTAATTGTTGTAGAAAGAAGAAATAGGGGAAATAATTATAATGACATGTATTTCCAGATATAAATGCTCAGACATATTTTCACAAGATGTGAGGCATACACTGGACATGGTCACTGCCCAGGCAGACGGTTGCAGCATGCCGTTTTGTGAACTTGAATGCCATGGAGTAGGCATTGATGATGTGATTCCCCAAATTGTAACCATTTGTTGGTAAATTCTGAATCAAATAATATAACATATTTCTTTTATTAACTATTGGTACTCAGAAAATTCAGTATTTATTAAATCTGTAAATCATAATATATAAAATGCAAAGAGAAATTCCAGTATCAAACAATTATAAAAACAGCTTCTCAGGGGGCTATCTGAAAGTCACATGGGTTGGGCCAGGTAGTCTTTGGTGAGAGTGTCTAGTGTCCCAATAAATGCCAAGTTCCCTCAGTTATTGAGACAGCCAAAAACCACCCCAACTAAATTCCCAAGTTCCCCCATCATGGCTTCAAAAGCTCTGGCCAGAGCTTCTCTAAAGTACAGAATGCATGAACCAATTTATACCATTCTTATTTCTTCCTGGTTTATTCATGTTTTTCGTTTTTGAAGTCTACTTTTCTCTACACCTTCTATTACAGCTTGTTACAAAAAAAAATATGAATCTGAATATGGAAAATTCTGATAATAGTTTTTCAAGTTGTGGGACTAACTGTTAGAGTTGTGGCATTCCCCCTCCCAGATGTATGTATTAATATTTCTGTCTGTATCAGGACAGCCTAATTTTTAATCCTCTTTGCCACCAACAATGACAGTGACCTGGGGAAGTAAGCTCACTCCAGTTCTGTTTCTCATGACCCAGCACTGGGCTCCTATTATAATTGACTGTATATTGAGGAGCTTCTATTTTCCTGAAGAAGCTGAAGAACAGCCTTTCATGAAGCCATTCTCCTTGTGAAGTGCTGAGAGGGTCTTTGTATTTTCTTTCATCTTCTCATTGTACATTCTTTTTACATTTGACATATTTGAGCATTTTCCCTTTCATTAGAATGATTTTCATGTGAATGGATCCAGACACACAGAAAAAACTACCAGGCTTGGGAAAAGCTTATAAATGATAGCACTACCTGAGTCACAGAAGAAAGGATTATCTGGATTATTTTTGTATCATACTAATGACATGTTATAGTTCACTATTATTATGGTATGCTAGGGGGCATTGGAAAGTGAAATCTTAAAAAGAATTGTAGTGGTTATTATTTGTGGCTAGGAGTGCGATGCCTGTATCTTCTACTGACTTTAGAAGTTTTGTGTCCAGAAGTAGATAGTTAATCTATTTCTAGAAAATTATCTTTCTCTTGTAAGTCTAAATGAATGCTGTGAGCAGTGGTGAGAATGGGCTATTCCAGTAGAAGATGTTTCAGGAATTCAAAGTGTTATTGTTACAATATGTGCTTATACACATTGTTCTTGGCCATGATTGCTGAGGGATGGCTAAACCTCAGACTGAAAATTTAGATAATAAGACCAGGTATTTTTATGGTTTCTTGAATCTGAGAATCTCAACATATTCAGCACAAAATGCAAATACAAATTGGGAAAAATAATGTAATATTGATTATATACTAAACATCCAACACAGCAGAGTGTGATACTTCCCGTATGTTATGTGTATAGCACATGTACACATACACTGTGTCACCTGCTTTGCAGCAGGAGGCGTTGGCAGACGATGAGGAAAGCACTGCCCAGTCTGTTTTCTCCCTGGCTACCTGGTAAACCTGCTGGAAAGGCTATAAGCTAAGTCCCAATAGTATAAAGCCCTGAACATACAAAATAGAAATGCCAAGTTAAATTTGCTTAAATCAAGTTGATTTCATAATTTAGGATGTTTTATATCCATGAAAATAGTGAAACTTGATTTTGTCTTCTCTAATCCTCTTATAGCACCTGCTACCTTTATCACTCATCATTTTTCTTGTCACTTAATCATATCTCCCTTGTGAGGGTGTGTGTTTTATGGGCACATATCTTGCCTTTCTAATTAGATTACACTTTCCCATGAGGAAATGATAATCTTTTTTATAAAAAAGAAAACCTCACTATTTAGCTTTCTTTAGGATCCATATACGGCAATCCTGATATAATTATTGTCTAATGTAAAATAGTAAAATAAAAATATTTTGGACACTAGTATAGCTAGTTTTTCATACCAAAATTCACTTAGAAATTCTCCCATAAGTAAAATCTTTATATATATCATCTTCCTTTAGCATATCTTACTCTGAAAATTTGAATGAAAACTTAAATTTCAAAGAATACTTACCGCAATTTCATACCTAGTCACTTCAGATTCTGCCATAGTTTCCACCTCAGCATCCTTTATTCATTTGACAAGGTGTTACTTTTCCAGAGAACCATGTTTTGAATTTTTTTTTCACTAATCTTTTCTTTCACACTGAACTCTAAAACACAGAAGCAATATAGTCTGTTCTTTTACTAATAGAATCTTGTGCAGAGAAAATATTTTCAAAAATGATTGAAATAATATAGTGTATAGTATTTTTTGTACACCTAAATTATTTCTGTATATGTTTATAAGTGCTAACAATTTCCACCCAAGTGACATGGCAAAAAAAATTGTGTACAAATCAAGTACTAAAAATACAAACACCCCCCAAAACCCCACAGCTCTCTTTTCAATCTGGTTTCATGTAAGCTAGTATTCATATGAACTCATATGCTCATATACAACTGAATATACCTCCCATCACTCAGCTTTTACATCACTGTCCTTATATGATTAATACACTCTATACTAGAGATCAACAATTTCTGAATTGTATTTCAAACAACCCTCCTGGTGTAGTGGATGACTAAGTACTACTAAGAGAACAACTTTTCATGGGCAAAGACATGGGAACCATTCCAAGCTTTTGGCTAAGCTAGATGTCAAACAATTTCCATAGATGTGAGGTTTCTTGGAGAGTATACTATATTAATGTATTATTCAAATCTTCACACAGATGATATATTATGCTGTGATTCCCCAAACTCATTTAATCACAAGAAAATTTTCCAAAACATCCTGAGGAACTGATGTTTTTTAGAAAACATTTAAAGAAATATTTTACTAGTTTCATTGCTGATTATATCTTTCTAATTATACTTGGGTAAATCTAACTATATTAAGATGCAAACAAACACATAAATAAATTCTGGAAGGGCAGTTCTTAGTTGCAAAGTAACCAGAAAATATGCACTTTCATTTTACAGAACTCAGAGAAACTTCCAGCCTTAAATAACTCCAGGATTTGTCCTTTTGTAATGGGAGTAATCATCCCTCCTTTTTTTTTTTTTTTTTTTTTTTCAAAAAACCAATCCATGTTATCATTCTTAAAAGTATTTTAGTCATTATCATGGAGTTCTAGATATGCAGAGAATGAACAACTGCTGCTGGGTTTATTCCTTTTATTATTATTTATTCTATACTGGTAAGTAGAACAGAGTCTGGACACCGAGTTTAATTTCCTAGGTCAGGATCCCACAGATGCTGATGGTCACTGAGGGACCTTGAATTTCCAGTTGTTAGAGCAGTACCTCTAGATATTGTAAGGGATAAATTAAATCAGTGTTTTCCCTTCACCACTTCCTGAAATCTATAGTGTAAATATATATATTTTACCATGTCATTTTACCCTTTGCCATAAAATATCAAAGGAAAAATATAAAATAATATCATTCCTGGGAGGTAGACATTTTTCACATAAATTTTGAATGTGAACAGAAGAACCAACAGGTATTAATTACCTATTGTGTGATCAGTACACAGATAATCATAAGAACAAGCTGATGAGATTCTGATGATTAATTTTAAATTATAGATGAAGAAACTAGGTTCTCCTCCCCACCCCACCCCCAAACTAGAAAATGGCAGAATAAATGTTTGTTCATGTTTTTTAGATTCAAAAGTTCAGCTGCTTTTCTTTTAATCGTATTGCTTTCCCACTAAAAGCTACAAGCAGTCTTTCATAAAATCTTTTAATCTACTTCCTTTATTGCGTGTGACCATTGGCGTTCAACTATTAAAAGCACCCTTGTCATATTTACATTGTCAGTGTAGTATGTGTATGGTTAGGGCTGACTTCAGTGTCAAATACTAAGATAGTAACTTAAACAGGTGCTGTATATTTTGAGTCATATGCAAAGAAACCTTCACTAGTACCTTGATCTTGGTTTCTAGCATACAGAACCATGAGAAATTAATTTTCTGTTGTTTAAGCTGTTCACTGTATGTATGTTGTGCCTAAAATGATGTCCTATGGGCATGTCAGAAAGGTGGAAAGGGAGAACTTTCCTGGACAGGTAAATAGGTCATTCCAGGATCTGCTGCAATATGCCACATTCTGCCTTATCAGTTTCAATTCCACCTTTCTGTCTCACTTTTATTAGGTTTATTGATTGGTTGTGATGAAGCAGCTTTCACTATTAAAAAGTTCATGGAGATAACTTTTTTCTAAATATAATAGGAAGGTGGGACTTTTGCTTTAATATTCAGAGAATTTTAGACACATATAACATTTAAATTGAATTATATTTTCCATTATAAGAAGGAAAAAATGTCCTGGATATATATTCAGGGTTTATCAAGATTTCAAAATAATGTAAACAATAGATTTCTTATTTGCAGAGTGGTTCTTTCTGCATCAAATCTGTGAGGTGGAACCCAGAGGTGGGGTTAGGGAAGATAAAAATCAAAGTTAGTTTCAGAGGTTTTAGAATATAATTTGAATATATCTGTCAATTTTCAAAATGCACATATACCTTGACTCAGCAGTTGTACTTCTCCAAGTTTATTCTGCAAGATCTGTAGTTGCATAAAATTGCAAATAATAAATAGAATGATACCATACTTTTTATAATAGTGGGAAACTTAAATCACCCAAAGTGGGCATCTAGTAACATTTTGTACATTTCTATGTTGCTTCCACTTTTATAGTGAATACAAATTATAGTTATAATAAAAATGACAAAATCAAGATAAAAGCATTGTAAAGTAGTTTTGGAGATCAATTTCTTTATTGATTTTATTTTTTAAATATCCATTTTTGTTTGGGCATAGAGGTGGACAGCTGATAGCCAGCTTTTCCTAAGCCCATTCAGCTCTCAAATGTTACATGCTAGAATTACTGTTAAGAAAACACATACATTATAGTCTATTATTATTATTGAGTCATGGCATTATTATCTTTTTATTAAGCACCAGAAAAGAATCATTGTTAAGAATGTACATATAGTGGCGGTACCTATAGCTCAGTCAGCAGGGTGCCAGCCACATACACCAAGGCTGATGGGTTTGAACCTGCCCTGGCCAGCTTAAAAAAAAAAAGTACAACTGGGTGGTGCTTGTGGCTCAAGGAGTAGGGCGCCGGCCCCATATACCAGAGGTGGTGGGTTCAAACCTGGTCCTGGCCAAAAACTGCAAAAAAAAAAAATATATATATATATATGAAACTGCAACAAAGAAAAAATAGCCAGATGTGTGGCAGGTGCCTGTAGTCCCAGCTACTTGGGAGGCAAGAGAATCACTTCAGCCCAGGTGTTTGAGGTTGCTGTGAGTTGTGACGCCACAGGGCTCTACCCGGGGCTACAGCTTGAGACTCTGTCTCAAAAAAGAAAGAAGTATATATAGCCTACACTATTATTATTATTAGTGGGGACATGGGGTTACTGTTTTTTCACTAAGTACTAGAAAAAAATAGAGTTACTGAGAGCAAAGAGCTCCCCGGCTTTGTAGTAAGAGGGACGTGGATTTTAATTCTAAACTCATGGTTTACTACTGCATGGCCTTGGGAAACACATTTGACCTCTTTGAGACTCAGTTTCCTCATTAATTGAGACCATGACAAGAAATGATTCTTGCTGGGAACGTGGGTATATTAGTTTTCTAGGGCTACCATAACAAAATGCATAGACTGAGCAGCTTAAGTAGAAAATTATTTTCTCATAGTTTTGTAGGCTAGAAGTCCAAGGTCAAGGTGCCGTTAGTTTTGGGGTCTTCTGGGCACACTCTCCTTGGTTAGCAGACGGTTGCCTGCCTGCTGTATCCTCACGTGATCTTTGTGTCCATACATCCCTGGCATCTATTTGTTTTTCAATAAGGATATCAGTCCTATCGGATTAAGGCTATACCCTTATAACTTTTTAAAAGTCCTGTGTCCAAATACAGTCACACTGGGGACATCGATAAATGAATCTTGGGAGTGTGAGGACACCATTTAGTTCATAACAGTAGGAAAGTGGAAGATATTCATAATATAAGAAAAACTGAGTTCACTCCTCATCCTATTTTAGTCTTCTGAAGTTAAAACTAGGGATTTTACTACAACTTTAAGACAAAGTTAGAAGAGATAAAGCTGATTCATTTATAGGTGCTCTGGTATCTAAAGGATACATGGTGGCCAAGACATTTGAATGGTTCAGATTTATTTGAATTGAATTGAAACATACATATCACCTGCATCAGAAAGTGTTTAATGAAATGGACACCAGTATGGTACTGCAGCATTTATTTAATATATCTGGATTAGTTTTGGATAACTTCTTTCTATAACAGCAGGGCCATTGATGCCCCTTTTAAACACTGCAGCAACTATTTCCATTCTCTGAGACAAGGACAGATGGAAACCAGGGCCCTTATTCTGTGCATCAGTAAAAACCCTGTATCAGAAGTGAGGATGATTTTTGACTAGACTAAAATACGCTTTTAACCCTTAAAGCATATTGAGTCATGCATTCCCTCCTCATCCCCTATCTTCTACCCTTTTCTTTTGCTTTCACACAGCTCTCTGCATTGCCTCAGTCCAACTCCTTCCAACTTTTCTGCTTAGGTCCTTTGGAACCTTTGTGCTTGTATAAACTAAACCTCCTAAGCTGTCAGCTTTTTAATATAACCACTTTACACCTGCATCTCCCTGTATGAATCTAGGCACTCCTTTGAGGATAGAATTTACACTATAGTCCCCTGTATTGGGGATCATAAAAGATGGTGGGTGGTCTGACTCTGACCCATCTGACTTTCTACCCTCCTTAACCCCACCGTCCATGGATGCCCTGATGTGATGGTTCTCTCCCCAGTTTTGAGGTCCTTGGAACCAAATTGACTTTTCTTCTTTACCTCTGCTGAGGGGGAAATACCTGTTTGAACAATCCTTAGGATGCATTAGTTTAGAGGACTTTGATTTCTTCAGCCCTACGGTTTTCACTTCATTGTCAGTGCAGCTACCCACTCAGAAATATTCAGCTCCGGTATTAGACCCTTTGACCGCAATCCCTTTCATCTCTTTTATTATATCACTCCCATTATCTCTCATATTTGATCTCCTGGACAAAAGTCCTTGCTATGCTCACTTCCTCATGTCAGTTACCTATTGACATTTTTAGTTCCCCTTCCCAGTTCAGGCTCTTTGAATATTTGAACTTGCTTTCTCTGATAATGCTAGTTTCCTTGAACATTTTCCTGTATCCATTTATAAAACTTGACTCCTTAATGAACACTACAGTCTACTTTTAAATATGTTGTATCATTGCATCCTCATGAACCCTTCAAGAGAAAGATGACAGCCTATTTTTTCCTAAAGTATAGTTCAGGAACCACAATTTTAGCAAGGTTGGAATATATATATGAACCATACTCTGTAAGAATACACTGGTGGTGCAAATTAAGCACAAATCTTTGGATTTTAATCCCAAAGCTTTTTTTTTCTAAATGAGGATTTTTTTTTTTTTTTTGAGACGGAGCCTCAAGCTATCCCCCTGGGTAGAGTGCCATGGCATCACAGCTCATAGCAACCTCCAACTCCTGGGCTCAAGCGAGTCTCCTGCCTCTGCCTCCCAAGTAGCTGGGACCACA